>PPHD01009640.1:10363-20438 GCA_002909625.1 Bambusicola thoracicus | reverse complement strand
CGTCCTTTCTGTTTCAAGGTAAAAATGGATGTGGTGCCTAGAGCAGGGCTGGGCAGCGTGGGGATCTCACTGCAGCAACTGCGGGAGCTGAGGAGCCTCCGAGTGGAAGGGAGGGCCTGGGGCGGGGGAGACTGAGTGGGAGTGTTGAAAAGAGAGGAATTACGGCTTAATTAGAAGAAGGAAAAATGCTCAGTCTAATTAGAAACCCAAAGACCGTAAAGTCTCCCCTGACAATAGTGACTGACAACAGGTCCCCTCTTCCCTCCTGCTTCCCTGTGGGCAGGAACAAGGGGAACACTGCAGACCCCCCTGATCCCAGGTGCTCTCTGACATGCCCCCCGCAGTCACAACAGCACTCAAATGGATGCATTTCTACCAGGGCACAGAGCAAACCACCCCCCGTGCCCCTGAGAGGCTCCGACAGCCTCCATAGCCATATTTCAGCTGGGCGCTGTGCTCCCTCCGGGACACTCTCCCCATGCACGTGCCCTCCCTCAGGCTCCCGTGACGGATTTATTCTGGACAGGGGTGTAAACCACCGGGAAACATTGAAATCAGCATCTTGGTGAGACAGACAAGCAGTCTCGGTGCCTGGTCTCATGCATGTTGCAAGGCTGTTCAGCTCGTTTACCGAATACGCCAGCTAGATGCAGACCTCACGCAGCACCAAAACCGACCCACTCCAGCCCACCGCAGCCCCCCAGCACCCCACGGAGCCAGGGTCGCCTTCCTGCAATCCCTGCTGGAGGAGAAGCCTCAACAAAGAGACTTCCAGCCTCCCCCATGCCGATGGCCGTGTCCTGAATGCCACCCCGAAGCCTCCCATCTCCGGGAGCAGTGAGGAGGATGAAAAGCCGCCAGCACTTACCTGGAGGGGCTCTGCCCACAGCCACTTCCACCTGGCTCCCTGGGCACCGCACGGATGCTGCCGCTTCCTTCCCTCTCCCTCTGTGACTTTCGCTCCCGGCAGCAGGCTTTCCGTGTGCTCTATTTAACTCCCTACAGCACAGGAATAAACGGCAGAGTTAAGCTGACAGCCACAGAGCCTTATCTGGCTGCCGGATAGTGGGAGCCGCTCACTTCCAAATCCTGTTGCCGACTGATCGCGTCCTCGCTTTCAGCATCATTCAGGGGCTGCCTGCCACGCTCTGTCTTTCCCTCTTCTCCACCTTCACTCCATCTAACTTTGTCTGGGTTATAGATAGCTCTGTTCCTTGCGCTCTTGCCTTTTGGCTCTGTTTTGTAACACCCCATCTGTATCAGCTGGCTTAGCTCCAAACAGGGGGGCTAAGCTTTGGGGGGAAAAAAAAATCAACAAAACCAGCTTGCTTGGGTACTTTGTGACACCGCGATCCCCCTCAGCCCAGGCCCCCTCCCCATCCCAGGGCCGGGGTTTCCCCCCGCCTGCTGCTCCATTCCACCACACCGACCCCGGGCGATGCCAGGGGGCTGATAGCAGCACTGCGTACCCGAGATCGGTGACAGGGTTGGGGTGTGTACCCCTGGTCCCTTCTGCCCTGGATGGCAACGTCCAGCTCCCACACCCATCCCTGGTACCTCACGGGCGCCTCTTCCTATGAGACAGCACCAGGGCTCGAGCACCAAGTGCAGGGTGGGAGGAGCAGCAGTGTATAAATAAGCCCTCTCCCTATGTTTAGAATTTATTGCAGTGCATAGTGATTAACACCTGTTCAGCCTTTAATGCTGTCTCCTGTGCTGCAACATGCACAAAGATGGAGGTACCTCAGTAAACCCGTGATTATTTCCAAAGCATGTCACATCAACACAGTACTCCCTGCCCTACAGATAACATCCGTGCCTTTGTGCACTCATGCACGTTTCTAAGATTTAAAAGCAAATACTATCATCTGCATATGCAGACACAGTTGCTAATCTAGCTTGCCTTTACAAATATAGAGTCCATAGAGTTGGGCTTGCACGTGTACTTGGGACTCTTCTGTGACCCATATTCATGTCATCCGTGTCTTGCACGAAACTGCCTACTTCTCCCAGCTTAGCATCTGTTCAGGGGGCAGAGCATGAGATTTGGAATAGGTAGGGGTTCCTGAATGCCTAACTGAAAGGGCCAGTGAGCTTCTGCATTTCTCGTCTGAAGTCACATGTCTATGATAATTGCAACACTGCGAACTTCAAGGTCCTGGAACAGCCTGGGACCTGCCCGCACCTCAGGGCTCCCTAGGGCATCACCAGAGCAGTCTGGTTGCTCTCAGCCCTACAGCTAGGGACTTATCCAGCAGTGAGGACTGTGCCAGACCCAGGAGTGCCCCAGCCCATGAGGAGAGGCACAGTGCCATCCATTCTGAACTGACGCAGGACTGACTGGGAGCTTAGTGATGGTATACACGGCTGCAGCTCCGAATGCTCTGAAGATACCCAAAGGCTCTACAAACCTAAAGTTAGTCTTTCTCCCACAGTGACTGGCTGAGTCCTTCACCCTGGAACAACCTGTCAGCCAATTCTCCTCTGCTCCATGGGACACAGTGTCCAGAGCTTCCTTCCACATGCTTGGAGCTGAATCTCTTCTCCAGATTCTGGAGGAATGAACAGAGGAGCCTGCAGGGCTGATGACCTTTGCTTCTTGCCATTTGGTATAGGAGAGTAAAGCGCAACTTTTTTTAGTTTCAGCTCAAAGCAGCAGAATGAAATCATCCATTTCTTGCCGTGGGCTCCAGAGGCCAAAAATACACTGAGCTGAAGTGCCACTTGGACATTTGGCCTGCTGTCAGACTTCCCAGAGGACTCTAATGAGGATTCCCCTAATTAGCTTAACCAGGGAACTTTACTGCTGGGGGGATGCTGGGGACATTTGTAATGACTCTCCAGTGCTTGCCAGGGCATAAAAGGTACAGCAGGAACTGTCACTGTCTGGTGCTTCCTCCTCCCTGCCCACATACCAGTCATGTTTGCAGTATCACTCCAAAGCCTTGGCTTTGCTAAGCAGGATCCTAAGGAGCACGCTGTGATGGTGACGAGAGCTTCTGTTGACTGCATCCAGATACTGCTTTAGTATCTTCCCGATTCAGCTATACGAGTGACTTTTAGCATGATAGCAGGTATTGTTGTTGTTATTTTGTACTTAATGAACCCCAGAAACAAAGCTGTGGCCAGAGCCAGTAGGGAGGTGGACAGAATTATCCCATTTTCCTGCAGGGACATGGAGGCTTTAGAGACAAGTAGTTATCCCAGAGCATCACTAGGATGAGCCACGGTCACAAGCAAGGCCTACAGCCTCTGTCTCTGATTCTACCTCCCCATCCTTTGTACTAGCCCAAGCTTGGACCATGGCTCAGGGATCAGACTCCTCTACCAGACTGGCTTACTAGCGCTGGCGGGGCATGTGGGTGACCTATATAATAAAAGGGTAGGTAACAGAGGCTACGACAGATGCCAGTGATAAATTACCAGAGTGCAAGCAGACATTCATCCCTCCCCCACGCTTTCCCTGATGAATGATGGCAAAGTCCCTTCCCAGTGCTGAATTGCTTTAGCCTTTATCAGAAAAGCAGCAGGGCAAGGGAGGGCATGGGGGACACTTAAAGGAGATTATCTCCCCCCCTCCCCTTTTCCTGTTGCTTTTAGGTTTCGTGCTTTGTTACCGTTGCCCATAATGAAGGGGAACAGTGGTACCCTAGAGCCCAATGATTAAAGCATGCTGTCCTGTTTCTCTTCCTCCATCAGTACTTGGAGGATGAGTCTGTACACAGAAGGAAGGGAGCCATGGCATCTGATTGCAGCAACTGAAAGTTCATTAAGCAACCTGGCTATGAGTCCTAGTGGGGAGCTGTACTCCTCTGCAGTACCACAAGTGAGTTTAGGATGCACTGTGCGTAATGCCCATTCTTGATCCCTCAACAGACCTGGGTCAGTTCAGCAGTGAGTTCACACTGAAACCCGTTGTCTCAGCAGCAGCTCCTCATTTATTGTTTACTTGGATTGCAAAAGCACCCAGACTTGGCAGCCAAGCTCAGCACCGCTACAGAAACATACAGCGTGTCACTGCCCCAGCGCGCCTATAAGCTAAATAGCTGGGGGCTTCATTTCCAACACTTGCTGATTTATTAACACAAGTGTTCAGGATTCATTAGTGTTGTGCTGTCACAATCGATGGAAAGCACATTTTAAATTCACACTAGAAACCCAGCTGCACAAGAAACGGTGCCATCTGACTTGCAGCAATCGATCACAGCAAAGCAAAACACCTCATACGGAAAGCTGTAAAGTAAGTAGAAAGCATGCAAAACCCACTCAGTGTTGTGAGGGAATCTGCCACATTCCTGACTTGGTGTGAATAAACCTCACCCTATTCACTGGGATGTGATGAGGTCAGAGATCTTCTGATCTTTGAGATGACAGTGTGTAGGCACCTCTGAAATGCAGATGTGATTGGTGTTAAACAAACATTTCCTCCCCAAAGGCTGCCAAGGAAGGTCAGCTTTATTCCCATTTTATGGAGGGGAAAACCATCTTAGAGGTTACAATGGCTGCTCAGTTTGGCTGTTGGAGTTTCAGCTGCCCAGATGCTGGTACTTTGTCATGGGCCCACATCAATTCCCTGCTCAGCATTTTCAAAGCTGCCAAGTGCAGTGATTGCTCAGAATCGCATGGGCTTGTGAATGTTCTTCTGCACCACAGAAACGTGTGGGGCTTATCAAAGTTACACAGAATAAAGGAGTTTTGAGGGGGCTTTCCCACAGTTGTCTGACAGGCCTGTGCCAGAATCAGGAGAGGAGCCAGGTGTCTTGATTCCTCCTCCCATACCTTAACCAGAAGACATTATTTGCATTCAGAGTCTTCCTGATCAATGCACAAGGAGACTGGGAAGGGTCAGAGGGGCTGGACCCAGGGCACCAAGCCTCATTGAACCCTCTGAGAAAGCACAGAGCATCCCGAGGGGAGCCAGGGGGCAGCACCAGTGGGGAAGACCCAGATTGCGATGAAGAAGTGGAATTCCTTGGGAGTCTGTGGAAGCAGGTGGGGAGACCGGGATATCCAACACAAGAGTGACAGGAAAGTCCCAGCACAGCAAGAGTGTGGCATATGGAGGAGGCCCGGAGCAGCAGCAGGAGGAGAGCTGAGGGGGCAGCTGGCAGGAAGAAATCCAGCCATGTGTGTGCCAGCATCTTCTCTGAGCGCGACAGACCACGTGCGTGCTTCCTTCAGCAGAGCGCGGGCGATGAGCAGGGAAGCGGGTGAGGAGTGGGAGAGGGGCTCAGCAGAGAGACACGTGAGCCGGCTACCCAGTTTCCCCCTCTCTTTTTTTTCTTTCTTCTTTTTTTCTTTTTGCTTTAAAGCGATGTTTTTTGTTCCTCTCGCACTGTTGGCAAAAACTGATAACCGAGTGAGATGTGGAGGGGGGGGTTCTGCCTGAAGACTGAGATAACATTTTCTGATCCAGCTGGGAACAGTTGGCTGTGGGTGGTGGCTTGTCACCAGCTCTGCCAGTTCTAATCCAGATCCCAGTTTTTCTCTCAGCTGTGAAGAGCGTTCTCTACAACTTTAATTTCCTGCAGGGGTTAATCCTGTGGTCAGTAATAGCTCAGACCCCTAATCCTCCCACTCAGCCCTTGGCAGAAGGACTGCAGCCTCTCCCAGCTCAGCAGATCGGAGGGAGGCCCTGGTTTGGCTCCTGGTTCCATTTCTGTACCTCGCAGGTGTCTTTCAGCTTGCTGGCATTTAGAGCACCGCACTCCCTTCCTGCCAAGCCTGAGGATGGGTGGTGGGTGGGTGGCTTACCCCACGGAGAGCCTCCAGGAGAGAAGGTGGCTCAGTGGGAGAATCCCAGTGCTGTGCTGCTCTTCTCCCTCCACACCCCACCCCACACACAGATACCTTCCACGTTTCTCACTTGGATGGTACTCTGAAATTGAAATTAATCCTTTCTTGGTTTTATTCCGCTTGTGTTCAAGAAAAAGAGCAAGGGTCCATGTTTGAGAAGGACTCTCACGGGGCTCAGAAATCTCAACATGACCCAGTCCTTTCCTTAGGTCTCTCACTAGGGGCAAAGGATGCAGTGAGTCTGTACCAGGGAAGGTGCCAGCCTGTCTGAGATGAAGGACGTATATACATGCTCAGAGTACGAAATGGAGGTGCATCAATTTACCAGCCAGATAGGAAAATGCAAGTTTCATTATCAACCATTCACAGCTCTGTCTCTGGGCAGATGGACATCTGTCAAATAGTACAGCCAGACAGCCAAGTCAGAGGGCCTCCAGATCAGTTCCAAGAAACCTGTTACATCTTATCTGGACCAAGGTACTTCAGTCGTAAGCTTTTCTACTTGTACTTCCCAGTTAGTACAGTCAGATGAGATTTGGCAAGCCTGGGTGAAGCCATACATATAGAATGTCCCACACCTCCTTATCTGCAACCACTCTTATCTGCAGTAGCCCAGGAGCTGCTTTGCCTTTTTTCATAGCCTGCATTCTGAAATTGGTCAGGCCCCAAGCTCACTGGCCTTCCTAGTGCTTGGCTCACTACTTTCGCTTCTGGGAGCTGAGGTACCGCATGGTGAAGAAGCCATAGTGATGAAGGATCGCTGCCACCCAAGCTGCTGAGTGTCACTCCCACTTTTCCTCCTGTAGCACCCTGTCTGCATGTCCCTGGCTGCAGTCCTTCAGAGTCAGTCCATCAGCTGCAAGGATAGCTTCCTGCTCGGCAGTTGGAGCAGGAGGAGAGAGAGGGGGCAGCAAACACAGTGAGGTGAGGGAAGGAGTTCACTGCTGTCTCACTTCACAAGCTTGTGCCCCTGGCGTATTCCTAGGGGCAGGGATCATCCAGGCATGATGATCAGTGGTGGGGCAGAGCATGAGATGCCAGCAGTAAAAATCCTCTCTGCTCTTACCGTAAGGGGATCGGCGACCTAGCACACACACAGCTCCTGGCAAACCTCCCAGGGAACGGCTGGCTCTCATTGTTCACACATGATGCGTTTATACTGAACTCTGAAGGAGACCTCTTGCTGATTTCTTTTTCTGCCTTAGTGAGTTGCATGGATCTGTTTCACTTGGTTGCCACCGTGGCCCCAGTACTGTGGTGTTGCCTGCTAGAGTGGCCTGGAACTCTTCTTCCCCATCATCCCCCATCACCCTCCCAGAGCATCTAGGAGGGATGTCCCTGCAAAGTCATCACAAACTGCACTGAGGATACTTGAGGATCACTGGGACATGCTTACGCTCTTTACAAGGTGGGAACGTTGCCCACAGCTCAAGAAGACATGGTGACAGCTATCAGAACCCAGAGCTCTACCTCCTTGTATGCATGTGGGCCTGCACACACAACACAACCCCATGCTGAAGGGCCTGCTGGGGCTGAAGGATGCCTCAGATCTGAGGTGAATTTAGTTTTCTGGAGGTTCTGCCACTACAGAACAGATATGGGCATGGCAACATTCACATCCAAATTATTGGACGCAGAGCAGGGCCCACCTCAGACCCTCTGTCCTCACATGGACACCTCACAGCAAAACTTCAGCTTTGCGGAGTGGCCAAAGGGAGCTACCCAACTTCCTCACAGTAAGGAGGGGCACAGCAGTGGGGCCTGATCTCAGGCTGCAGCCTTTGCCTGCAGTTCAGGCTTGGATGGCCCCGGTGTGAATTTAGGTTGTGAATCAAAGGCTGTCCTGTGATGGCTGTGAGGCACTGCTCTCTACAAATCCCCAAAAGAAGGCTTTGGTGAGGTGGGTGTCAGCCTCTTCTCCCAGGTAACAGCGATAGGACAAGAGGGAATGGCCTAAAGTTATGACAGGGGAGGTTCAGGCTGCATATTAGGAGACATTTCTTCTCTGAAAGAGTGATAATGCAGTGACACAGGCTGACAAGGAAGGTGGTGGAGTCACCATCCCTGAGGGTGTTCAAGAGCCGTGTGAATGTGGCACTGAGGGACGTGGTCAGTGGGCTGGCAGTTGGACTAGATGAGATTAGAGGTCTTTTATAACCTGAATGATTCTATGATTCAGTGTACAAATCCCATTACATATGCCTTGTTTTCCTATTCATAAAAAAAGTCAAGAAACTTACTTTCATTAAAAAAAAAAAAAGGCTATATGAAAGAATATGCCACATGGTTTGCAAAGGCAGTACCTAAATGAGTTGATTATCCCCACAGCCTTCATTCAGCCGTTCATACAAATATGCATCACAGCATAGCCTTTGCCCACCCCAGCAGGTACTCCTCCTTTTTTTTCACAGGGCTCCGTGCCAAACGCAGTGCAAACAGCACATGATAACTCAGGCTCACAATGAAGATGTTGTCATAAATAAGGCTATTTTTATATGGACAGCTCGAGATATTAAACTGCAGTTTTGGCAACCGGCCACAGCCTGTACGTTCCTCATTTTGTGGGTACCCAACACGAGACCCTAGGGGCCATTTTGCAGAACTGCTGAGTACTCACAGCTGTTTTCCAAAATGCTGGCAGTGTAGCCAGCAAACTGGTATGGTCTGAAGGAATTAGTGGCTCTGGCAGCCAAGACGCCCCAGGATCCAGTCCTGCACCTGCTGCTCCTTCCCTGCCTAGCTAAGGGAAAATGCCCCTCTTCCTTTCGACAGCAAGCAAACAGCCACTCTCACGCCTCATCAACAGCTTAAATTCTCCATCCTCAGTGAGGCAGCTACAGCAAAGTCTTCAGAACGCCACATGACAATGCATGATGATGTATTGCCTGAAAGGCTGGGATGTCGGGCAGTAAACAAACGGAAGAGGCACATGCTTAGCTGTACCAAAAAAATAACAGTCCCCTGCTTCCCTCCTCGAGCACCTCTTGAGCCTTGTGGGCATGCAGGGAGATGCTACCAGGGGCTGCAGCCCAGCATAGACAACATGCTGCTCCGAACGCTGACATCTCCTAGCTTTCAATTGCTTGTTTTAGCAATGCGGAGAAAACTGTATTTCATGTAAACCCAAGTGAAGCAACCTTCCCTTTGGTCTATCCGACGCGCATTTGAACTGGTATATAGAAATGCATCTTGGTTTTGGCATCCCCTAAGATGCACAAAGCGTTCTTGTTAGCCAGCACTTCAGTACAGCCGCAGCAGGAATCAGGTGTGTGCTGGGAGGTGTTTCTTGCAGCAAGGACAGGAGCAGCCTGGGACGCTGACCCCGGCTCCTTCCCACTGACAGCCAGAGCACGTGTGGTGGTGTGGCACTTTGGAGCATTACCCAGCTGCCAGGAGCATCCCAGTATGGTCATCTGAATTCCCGCTTGAGCCACCCAAGGCTGGGATAGATGTCACGCGGCGCGAGCAGCTGCTCGTAACCAAACATGGCAAGTGAGGGAAACTCAATCAGCAACAGGCGGGTACAGATCAGTCACTGCAGACCTGCCCAGAATTACCCTGCCGCAGCCTTGAGCCTGTCCCTGCGCTGCCCCACTCTCAGCTCCAGGTCTCCTCGTGACCCTCTGCTGCTGCTGCCGTCCCTGCTGTGCTGGAATCACACTTCTGTGTTCTGGAGAGCTCGGCAAATCCTTTGCATTGGGGCTGGAAGAGCCAGAAGAGGGGCAGGGAGCTGGAGATACCTGGGCTGAGTGCACCTTGCCAGCATGTGGCATTCACTTTGCCAGAGGCAAGGGTAAAGCTATCATCCAGTCTAAAAATTACGTAAGAGGACTTCCCCCTTCTCCTTGCAAACTGCCCCTCTGCTGAGGATTTACCATAATTCCTCCGAGTGGACAAGATACGCCAACAGAGCCTGCGCTGATGTCTGATGGGGAGACATCTCCCTCAAGCCTTTTGCTCATGTGGAATAATTCCCTCGCAAATGTTGTTTGCCCACAGCGGTTAGAGAGAGATCCTCCCCCTGAAACGGGCCCAAGTGACAAAGCTCAGAAGAAAAATGGTCTGTGATCCCAGAACGGCACCCCGCCTCCTCCCTGCCAGAACATCCCCTGCTCCGTGATGGGTCCCTCTGAGCCTCCCAGGGCTATCTTCCAGGGTTCCCTTCCCCGCGTGATGCCCCACCCCTGCCACAACAGCTCTTCCTTCCTCCTGCCATCCTCCGGCAGGTCTGCACCTCGAATCCTACTTGCCTGCATCTGGGATGTGCTGGGGCCAGTGC
>PPHD01009640.1:0-10343 GCA_002909625.1 Bambusicola thoracicus | reverse complement strand
TGCCCCCCCCCCCCCGATGATACAAATTGTGGTCCTGAGGCATAGTTCTTTTGCCGTGGCCTCTGTTCAGCACGGCAGAGGCCCGAGCTCACGCGTCTCTCTTGCTTAGGGTGAGAGACTGTGGCAGCGGTGCACTGGGCAGGCAGTGGGAGGAGGGGGCAGGATGCCCTGTGCACCATGTGCGTGTGCACGTGTCGGTTCACGCGTCCATATGCACACATACGTGCACGCTACCACTCGCACATATTCTTCCCACCACAAGCAAAATCTGTTGGGGGCTCCAGCTCATTTTAGACTCGATTCTCCCCCCTTTTCTCCCAAGCAGAGCTGCCCTTGGAGGCAACGCTGGGAAAGGCTGCCAAGTTCCCCCACGCTGTATTTTGCCCTTTTCTCCTTAAAGTTCAGAATCACAGGCTCAGCCTGCCGGATACAGCTTAGCACTCATTTTTGGGTACGCTGGTGGTCGGGCAGCCTCCACCTCATGTCAGCAGGCATGTCCCTGAGCTCTGCCTGTGCAGTCGTACATGCACACGCACCCACATGTATGCACAGCATCCCAAAGCACGTTTGCTGAATGCTGGACCTCTCACCTACCCAGTGCTGGTCTTGGAGAAGGAGCATCCAGCTGCCCGCACTGAACCGGCCTAAAACCAGCACCGCTGCCCTTCGGCCTCACGTCAACAACACCGTGGCCCTCCCGAGGGAGGTTGGTTCCGAGGGGCAGCCCCACCAATCTCACGTAGAGAGGAAGCGCGGCGGGGAGACGGCTCTACTTACGGGGACGGACGCTCCTCTGAGACACGGGGCTTTTCCAGCGCGCCCTGGGCAATCCCAAAGCAAATCCAGCAGAACGTGCCTTTTCACCCAGCAATGGCTCGGAGGGCTCTAGTTGGCACGGGCTCGGTGGCCAGCAGCCGCACCACACGTGGGGCTGAGGAGCCGCGCGCTCAGCGGGCAGAGTGGGGAACGAGCCGTAATCCCCTGCGAGCGATAAACAGAGGGAGAGAGAGCGAGCGGGAGGCGAGGGAGGCTGAGCGCGGGGCTGAGGGTACATCGGCAGCGGCAGCACGGGGACGCGCACCCGTGGTGCAGAGGCATCACCCAGCCGGTGGGCAGGGTCCGATCCGGATCAGCTGGAGGAAGGGACACGGGGGCTTTCCATCTCTCTCAGCCTATCCTGGGGGAAGAACCGTGGCTCGCCTTCAGCCTCACCATCTTCCTCCCGCCCCCTCGCCCCTTTCCCTCTCCCAGTGCAAGGGGCCGAGGGGGGCAAGGAGGTGCCAGCCTGGGGGTGAGGCAGATTGATGCGAGTCGAGAGGCTGCAAGAGGAGCTCTGAGCCGGGCTGCCTCTTCCCCGCCTCCTCTCGATGTGATGGCTGATCACAATGAGCCGGGGAGAAAGGCAGGCGAAGGGACACCCGCTGTGTTGGCTGCGCATCCTATGGCGATGAGACGCCCAGTGCGGGGGACACCAAAGGGCTTGGAGCGAGACCCCCTTCCATCGGTGCTGCGGAAGGCAGGGTGTGTGGCACAGGCATTTCGCCAGGCACAGCTGGGCACATCTCTGCCACTGTCACCCCTCCATCCTGGAATGGAGCACGTCTCGGCCTCTGCTTCTGCTCTCCCTAACTCTGAGGGAGTGAGGGAAAACTTGACGGGGACAGGAGATGATTGTAGCGAGGGGAATGGTGGAAGAGGGGAGCACCGACACTCACAGTGTGCTCCCCTGGGTTGGGGGAGAGGTGGGGAGCGCGGGTCACACAGGATGGCGCTCCGTTTCTAGTGGGTGGCAGCCCTGCCCATGGCAAGGGGGCTGGGACTGGATGGGCTCAAGGTCCCTTCCAATCCAAGCTGTTCTGTGGTTCATTCTATGATTCTAAGTTGTGCTTTCCCCTGCCCACCATACCACAGCCTGCTGGTGAAGGGGCACAGGAGGGACCCAAACCCAAACCCCTGCCTGTCCCAGGCATCCCACTGCGCTCCCACACCCATCCTGCCAAACCCAACCCCTTCTTGCTGGGAGGCCCAGCAGCTCATGTTTGCCAGGCTTTGCTGATCCACTTCTGTGCGCTTTTGGCTTCTTGCTATTTTCAACGTGTCTTGAAGTTATTTTTTCAATGCAATTTTTAGCGGATTTTCTCAGACCTAGTGGGGCAGCTCCACTGCTGGCTTGGGGTTGGAGGATGGGAATATTTCAGAGATAGGGAGCGGGGGATACAGTGGGAAATAAAGGCTGCCCAGGCACGTTCTTTCATTGGCAGCACAGTTTTTATTTAAGCATCAAAGCGGCCACCATGAAAACAGGTTGTGAATGGCAAGGTACATCTTGATAAGCGGTCCCCGGGATGTAATCTCGCAACTCTTTGTGACGCCTCTTTGTGATGCAGCAGGCCAGAGAATTAAACCTCGAGAAAAGCTCCTTATGAGAGCAGCATATGGATAATCAAAGAGACAGGCTGGAGAAGGCAGACAGAACGAGAGACGGCAGTGGATGAGCTAATGAGGCAGACATGCTCGGTGAAGGAAGGAGCAGGTGGAAGGGAGGCTGTTCTCTCTGCACCGAACCAAGAAGCTGGTAGCAGCGGGTGCTGGCCGGGCCTGCAGGTGGGAAGCTGCCCGCTGCTCGGTAGCTCCTCAGCGTGATGGAGCAGCAGCTCGATATGCAAGCATGCAACGTGGCTTTTGTTTCGTTTCTGGGAAACTGGAGGCACCCGAGTTATTTGCACATCGGTTGGAATAATGCGATTTGCCACGGTCCCTCCAAGGACTTCACGGCTGTTGCTGTGCAGCACACGGGGCCATTCGCAATTTCATGGCCTTGGATCTTCCACTCTCGCAGCACGCTCTGCAACCAGAGCAAAAAGGGCCCTTAGCAATCAGTTACACTTCTGTATGAGAAGAGGGTCTTTTTCCAGTCCTTTCTCTCTCAACTGAGCTGTCGGTCCACGCCGGGGTGAGGAGTGGTGGTGTTGGGCAAGAGCACAGGGCAGTCCTGATGCCATGGCTCCCTTTGATGGGTGTGATGCAGACAGAGCAAACCTGTCTGCAAGTCTAGAAGGGGACAGACCCTGCAGCTCTGCCCAGGCTCAGAATATGCTGCTCCTGCCTGCTGGGCAGAGGCAGGGATGGCAACCGGGGGCTGAGGTCCCTCAGAAGAACACTTTGGGGATAGATGTTCCCACGGGCAAAAACATGAGCCACTCGGTGTGTCTGTGCCATGCAAGGTTAGCTGTGTTGGTGTCAACTCCTCTCTCAGTCTCATAAAAACTATAAGGCCTGGATAATGCTCGGTGGCACTGATGTGATCTGCTGTGATAAGGGGAATAGCTGTTTCCTGAGACGCTTTATAAGATAACGAGGAATCTCAAGTGAGCGCTGTGTCTTGTCTAGTTTGTGCAGTGCAGGACTTAGGGCTTAGGGCAGCTGTACGGAATGATTCTTCTCCCCCAGTCGCTGGCAGTCAGAGCTGTCCTGCAACAGACAGGGCTGGGTAAGGGGCATACCCATGAATGGGATTCCATAAGCGGCGCGAGCAGTGGGACTGTGACAGGAAGGGCTCTGACACTGCTACAGAAGGCAGAGCAGCCCTGACATGGCTGTGACCCCAGCTGGTGCCAGGCTTTGTGCGTGCTGCGTGGAAATCACCACCTCAATACTCTGGTTTTAATTCACACCCATCCAAATGAGAGCATCAGGATCTCAGCATCAGAACAGCTGTGTTGTTCTGTCAGGGACACCCTGCCCGGCTTCTTCCGGTGTGGGGCTGTGCCTTGCTTCAGGAACATGGTGCTGGGAATAGAAGAGCAATTAAATCAAGAAATTAGGGCACACTTCATTAAAAAACACACACACTTCTTGAAGCGTGCACTGAGCTGGGCTGAGGTAACAGTGCAGTACTACCCCACATGCTCTCATCGAGGGGCATTAGTGGTTTTGTGCTTCGGAGGTGGCTTAAAAGCAATTTCAATCACTGTTTTTTCCCCTAGAGAAGGGGGAGGTTTGCATCCCTTCCTCACGCTGCCCTACTTTTTGCTGATTGATCCTGGGTTGTGAGGAGATGAGACGGGGAGGATCAGAGCAGTCCATTCTGGCTGGACAAACCCACAAAGGGCAGAGATGAAAGTGCACAGGCTCTCTCTGTTGTTTTTGGGGGGGCATGTTGTTTCAGTGGTGGTGGTCTCAGTTTGTAGGTCAGCGGTGTTCAGTGGGAGGGAGGTGTCAGTGCCTCAGTGCAGCAGCCAGCGTCCCCCTCGGCCCTACCTTGTTAAAGCCTTGACTCTCAACTGCAGTCTGTTTACCCCTCCTCTCCTAACTTTGTCTTTCTCTCTCTCGCACGTCCCTCTTTTCCTCCTCCCCTATTCCCATAGCGGTGGGCGTGCAAATCAAGCTGGAGTTACTCCAACGCAAGTTCTGGATGGCCATGCAGCAGGTAGGAGCACCACCGAGCGTGCAGACAACGCAGTGCTCTTGGTCAGTTGGGCCAGGGCTGCAGTGCATCGTGCACAGCGGTGGCGTTTTCATAAAGGCTGCAGTGAAATTCATATGAAAAGATTTTGAAAGTAGATGAGTTGGAAGTCACACGTTTCCCTAATCCTCTGACAGCACTAATGCTGCCTGAGCCCCGGTTCTGCTCCACAGACGCTATGGTGACGGTGTCAGCATCCCAGCCCAGCATTAGCTCTGCTGCATATGACATTTAATTGTGGAAATATGTCTCTGCTCATCCTGCCTTTCAGAAACCTCATGGAAATCTGAAATTTCAGGAACACGGGGGAAAAAAAAGCCTTCTGCCCTCTTTTATCATCTTGATGATGGTAACAAAATGCTACGAGCTTGCCAAAATACAAATGATTTGCTGCAGGGATAAACTTCCAATGTTGTGCTCATTCTGAACCCTTGCTGCTCCACGAGGAATTACTGAAACTGTCCTCCTCTGAAGGGCAGGAGAGGGGAAACACCGTCCTACTAACACCGGGGGGCTTTCCCCATGGGTTTTGCTTTTGGGTGGGGGGACAGACCCGGGGCTGGAGCAGTGAGCAGCAGACATAGATCTTGGTGGTCAGCAGGGAAGAGCCAGAAGGTGAGGGCTGTGAAAACGGGGCTGGGAGGGCACTCATGGGGCTGGGCAGCAGGAGGCAGAGGCACCCAATCCCTTGCGGGCCATAACCCAGGTGGCTCAAATGCAAACATGGGTGCAAGGCCATTTCAGGTGTTAACTGAAAATAGGGTGGTGAAAGGATGCTGGTGTGCCAAGCACCTGTACACCATGGTTGTAGGAAAAGTCCTGCCGGGCTTCCTGTGGCCACAGCCTGGCAGGGGCAGCACTAACGGCTCTGTTTCCTCTCTCCTGCTGCCCTGGATGCGCTGCACCGGCTGCCCCCAGCCCAACGACACCGATGTAAGTAGGCATAGGCTGGCATTGCTGGGTGCCAGCGCATGGAGGTGATGGTCTGCAGGGGCTCTGAGGGTCTTGACTTTCTGGGGCCTGCAGTCAGGGGAGATGCCCCAGCCTGTGTGCCCCACGTGTGACCCCCAGGTGGTCACACTGGCTCCTTATGGCCATATCTCTCTGCTGTGCTGCATAAAGGCAGTGGTGAGGCTGTCTGTGGGAGAAGCCATCTTCCCCACGGCCTTGGAGAGCCACTTGGAGCTGCCCTGCAAACAATGTGACTGTCACTGACCCTCCCTCGAAACTGAGCAGAGGGATGGAAACCTGGAAATAGTGAGTTTATTCTGCTAAACTCGGGATGAGAAACAAATCCTACCTGAGAGTAATGGCTTTGTTGTACTTTGAAATTTGCTTCTTGGTATTGAGAATCATCCAGAAAGAGGCTGGGGCTTCTGCATAATAAGGGCTTTTCAGAGAGAAAGGGCGGAGGGGGAGGGGGGAAGCAGGCAGGCTGCAACACGTCAGCATCCTCCCCTGGCCCTGGAAGACCTCTGGCAGGAAGGGGACCCCATGTACAGAAATGACAATGCGGTGTCAGCTTCCCTTTCTCAGCTTCTAGCGTGAATGGCGCTGAAAAATAACACAAAGAGACAGACACAGGCAGCCACCACCAACTCGGAACAATTACAGAATCAATAAGCACCTGAAGGGCCTTGTTACTCGCCACTTAACCCCTCGTGTCCCCACCCGGTTCAGTGTTGTGAAACACATGTCAAATCCGGTACACAGAAATCCTAAATGAAACAAATGGATGGTGCCCGGGGCTACACAGCCACCATTCACATCCTATTTTATCATTAGCTGTCCTGAGAATAAAGGAACCAACGGCAACAACAGCAACAAAAAAATCCCCGGCTGAGAATAATCCTGATCTAAAATACCATGCCATGTATTTCCCAGCAGATGCTGAAACGCGTGCTGTCTCCTTGCCAGTGCACAGCAGCCTCTGCTAGCACAGCAGAGCTGGCTGCTGCCCTTTCCCTTACCAGCCTTGGCTCTGCTCTGGGCACAGGGTTCTGCTGAGAGTGTGCTGGGGAAGCAAAGGGGACATTGCCCAGTGGGGAGGCACAGCACAGGGACTGCACATGGCCATGGACTGACCGCCCCGAGGGTGCTTCTTGTCCTGTTCCAAATGCCACCTGACCTGCAGAGCTTCATAAGATGCTGGTGTGGAGACCTTGTGCGGTCCCAAGGGGGAGCCTGGAAGATGAGATCATGCCATGATGTAATTTCTGCTTTTCCTTTCCAGTGCAGTGCCTTTGATGGTGCCTGTCCACTCAGCTGTCAGGACGACGTAAGTTGCCCAGATTTCCTTTCCTTATCTGTAGTGGGAACTACTGATGGCCATGGAGCTCTTTGTCCCTCCAGAAATCAGGTGCTGCCTGCCATCTCACAAGAGGTTGCACAGCTAGGGTAGGACAGCTTAGATATTCCCCTAGCTTAGATATTCTCCTAGTAGTGACATCAACTGTGAAATGTCAGCCCTGCCCACGGCAAGGGGTTGGAAGTAGCTGATCTTTAAGGTCCATTCCAAGCTAGGCCATGCTATGATTCTATGCCAGCTGAGCCCACCAGGGACATGTGGTCTCCAGCCTGTCTATCCCTGCTAAGGCAATCCTACCAGTGTCACCAGCCTGCCAGTGAGAGAGGCTAGCAGCGTGACATGTGCTGGACAGCGCTCTTTGCATTTATGCCACTGCTCTGCACATCTCAGGCATATTGAGGACAAGATATTGTACCCTGGAGAGTGGAATCACCACAGTTATCCTCACGCATTCATCTAGCACCATGATTTTCCCATGCGACCTGCAGATTTTCATCCGAGCTCCGTGCCTCCATTTCCTGCTTTGCAAAATAAAAAATAATAAAAGCAGCACAGGGACTCAGTGGGGAGGAGAGGGTTATTTAAGTGGTTATAAATGTATGAATTCTGGAGATGGAAAACAGTAGAAGAGGGGTACCCTCCAAATATCCTGTCAATGCCTACAGGATGTATCATCTCTTTAAATGTGTTTTAAACTGTGTTAGCCCTACATACAGCCATAGCAAGACAGCATCTCTGTCACAAGCTGAATACCTCAAAAAGAGGAAGCAGAGAGAAGTCAGTGCTCTGAAGCCTGTGTTAGCTGGGTGACAGGGCAAGGCATGGCAGCGTTGGTGCTGAGCCCACACACTTCACTGTGGAAGCCAGCACAGCACTGTCTCTGATGTCACTTCTCTTTCATCTCTGCAGGTTCTGAATTGCTTTCTCATTGATAATAATGGCTTTATCCTCGTTTCCAAAAGACCTCCAGAGGTAAGAGTACATGAGAGAAGGAGGGGAGGGTGCATGGTGTGTTCACTGGACACCAGTGAAGCCCAACCGTGTTACAAGGGTGGCCAGGTTGTGGTGACACTCAACTGTGTGGTGAGGGGACAACACATCCTAGGTAAGGCAGGAGTTTGTGACAATAAGGAAGGAACTGGTCATGTCATCTTTTTGTTTCCTTTTCTCCTGTGGATGTGATTGGGACAAGCAGTACGCCTATAATGGAAGAAAATTTGTCTTAGAAGCTATAGTTCTCTGAAAGTGTTGGCAAAACAGTATAGGGGAGAGTGAATGGCAGACTGTAATTCAGTTTTTCAAAAGGCTGTAGCAGAGTATCTCATAAGAGGCTGTTCAAAAAGTTGTAGTTTAAAAGCGGAGCATGAGGTAGTGTCATTCATCTCAAAGCTGCTGGGACAGAAAAGAAAAAAGGGGAATAAAACAGGATTTTGGTAATGAAAGTTTGTGTGTCCCGTCATTCTCCATCTGGACTCTTCTTGGTTACCACGCTCGTAATAGGCTGGCGAAAGAAAGAAGTGAGATTGTGAATCCAGCAGACAACACACAGTAATTTCAAAGAAGCCAAAATGAGGGCTTCTGGGACTCACAAAGCAAAGTGAATCTGCACCATGGTAGCACTGGGAGGTGATGCAGACAGATATAAAGAGAGCACACTGCAAGGAAAAACGAACAGGACAGTGACCTACCTGGCACAGTGAATATTTCGGTAAAGGTCCCTGTTCAACAACTTGTTTTGCCAAAAGTAAAACAAAGAAAACTTGAAAAATAAAGAAGGAAAATACTGTGAAGATGTATTGGCTTCCTACTCTGAGAAGCCAGGTCCTGCTGTACGTTCACTGTGGGTTTGTAGTCACTGTTCTGTCCGGTGACTCCCACGGCATTTTCAGAGGTGCTTTACTGAGTCTTATCTTGTCTGTAGGTAAAGACATGTACACCTTACAGGCACCACATCTACTCTTCACCTTCAGCATCACCCACCTGGGTCCTGTATCTTAGAAAAAACGGGTTTTTCAAAAAGCTTGTCTCTGAAAGATCTGACTAGCAGAAACGTGGCAGGATAGTGAAAGTGGGTAAATGATAAACATCATCCGCATGCCTCTGAGAGGCATTTGGGCAAGCACCAGAAATGTCATCTTCTCCTCTGACCTTGAGGGTTCACTGCAAATTTTCCTTCCCAGATGACTTCTTTATCTTGTTCCAGTTACTGCATTTGTTTCCCAGCAGAACCATGAGTGTCCATACTCTTAAATCCCAAAGAGAATTCAAGACAGCGGCAGCATTAAATCAGTAGTCTGTGCTTCACAGCCTTGCTAGCTGAATGATGTTCACTTGGTGCTTTGCAGCCCCCCCTGTCCCATCCCACACCCTGCCCTATGGAGATCCTTTGGGCTCCTGTAACCTCTGCCTGAAGCTTATCAAGAGCCAGACCACAGAAAAAAAGTATCAGAGGTGACATTTTGTGCTGTGAACCTCTGAAATCGCTAGGACATGTGGAAACCTGCCCAGAGCCGGGAATAAGGACAAACATGGCAGAGGGACTCTTGGGTGAGCCCCATCTGTGTCCTGCAGTGGCCCTCTGTCCTTGTTACAGCAAGGAGTGAGAAAAGCTATTTCATGCTCAGACACCTTCAGCGACATCTGGGACGATTAAAATCCAAGTGCTCAAAGGGGAGTTGATGTTACATACCCATTTGTATAGTGAAACATCTTTTAAAGCTTGCTGAAAAGATATTCGTAACCATGTAGATGATTATCATATGATCTTAGGTAAACCTATTTAAGATTTGTTTGTTTGTTTTTGGAAATGCCCCACTCAAAAAAAATGAAGTCATCTGTCATCTGCTAGTGCTTTCTAAATAACTAGGGGCCTATCAAAGGAAAAGTAAGAGGAAAAGTAAGATGTCCCCCCAAACTGCATGGATGGCTCCATCATAAATGGGAGCTACTTGTTATGTCAAACTCCATGAGCCAGGGAGAGACACAGGACAGCTCATTTCTTCATTATTATTATTATGAGCATTTTATTTTCTTGCTTGCAAACAAAGCGGTGGACTTGGCAGATTCTGAGCATTTTTTGAATGGATTTGTCTTGATTTAGTAATCCAGAAAGCCAGAACTGTTGTTTGTTTGAAGTCTCTACAGCAGCGGTTCTCAGGTCTGGGGTTGAGATATTTGAGGTCATAGACATCAAAACATAAATGGGACCAGAAGACCACGAAGTCCACATTTAATCTACGCATGCCAGTGGGATCTGGGGACTGTTGATTGGGCTGGTGGGAGGGGAAGTCCTCCTAACCAGCTGAAGGACAAAGCTAAGTGCTGTCTCCTTACAGAGCATGTGTGGTGTGTAGTGCGCCTCCAGACAGTCTAGGGTAGCTGGAGCAGGAAAGAAATTTAACTCTAGACATGGAAATTTTACTCTTGATAACTTATGCCATTTTTTTTTCCTTTCCTGTGCTCGCAGATTGGAAAATTTCTTGGTGCAGTGGATGGCTCAGTAATGACCCAGCTACTGAACATGGGCATGTTCAGGCGGTAAGCAGGGGCCCCTGCTTCATGCTTATCCTT
>PPHD01009639.1:0-20444 GCA_002909625.1 Bambusicola thoracicus | reverse complement strand
TCAAGTCTGTCAAGGTCCCTCTGAATGGCATCCCGTCCTTCCACTGTGTCAACCGCACCACTCTGCTTGGTGTCATCAGCAAAGCTGCTGAGAGTGCACTCAATTCCATCATCGATGTTATATCATCATAATATGTAATATCATCATCGATGATAAAGATGTTAAAGAGTACTGGTTCCAAGACAGACCCCAGGGGGACACCACTCATTACCAGCCTCCACCTGGACATAGAACTATTAATCACCACCCTCCCCCTGCAGCCTTTCAACCAATTCCTTATACATCAGGTGATCTACCCATCAAATCCACATTTCTCCAATTTAGATATAAGGATGTGGTGGGGGACCATGTCAAAGACCTTGCTCAAGTTCAGGTAAATGACATCAGTCACCTTCCCTTTGTCCACCAATGCTGTCATTTCATCATAGAAGGCCACCAGATTGGTTAGGCATGACCTTCCCCTGCTGAAGCGGTGCTGGCTGTCTTGGATCACGCACTCATTCCTCATCTGATCAAGCATGTCATCCAGGAGGATCTGTTCCATGATCTTCCCAGGCACAGAACCATAGAATCTCTCAGTTGGACTCACTGGCCTGTAGTTCCCCGGGTCCTTCTTGCTCCCTTATAAATAAAACGTGAGAAAGGGCCCCGGGCCGCCACCTCCCTGCCACATACGCGCGACGCAGTGACGAGACTGGCAACAGGGACGCCACAGGGCCTGGGCCGCGCCGCGAGGGGCACCGCCGTCACGCAGAAGCCGCCGCTGCTGCCCGGAAGGGGTTTATTTCCCTATTTTTTACCTACAAGTTCTTAGCCTGTTTGTGGTGCTTTCTCAGAGGCAGCTCTTCAGAATCTATCCAATTCTTAACATAGAGGGAAACTCCCTCACCCCTCTTGCCCTGGCTATCCCTTCTAAAAAGCTTGCAGCTCACAGTCATAGTGTGATTAATCGCACCTTGTTTCTTTGATAGCATTTTAGGCCATGGCTTTCTTACTGCACCATTGTTTCCACCTCCTCCTGCATTTTTCTCCCATTGCTTAGCAATGGAAGGAAAGAACAATTGGGGTTAGTTATGTCCAGGTCCTTTAGAAAAGTCGTGGCTGTCAGGTGAAGGCCCTGTGTAGGAATGGAATGTTGTTTCTGCGTTAGATACCGAAAAGGGGGAATTGATCTGAAGAAGTAGAGCACAACACATTTGTATTTTGTAACTTGTCCTTAGAAATAGCTGATGTGAAAACATAGAAACATCATATATGTTAGTAGCATACTTTAGAAGTACAATTGCTGAATTATGTGATTAATTCTTGCTTACAAAGCTGCAATAGTTTTTAAATATTCTAAATAGTATAGGTATAGCATTATGGACTAGAAAGCATGTTGTGAGGCTATTCTGTTTAGATGAGACCCTCCGCAAAAGAAAAACAGACTTAACAAACATCAAAGAAGCCAAGGCCTCCACACAAGGCTGGATTGCCTCACTCTGTGAGTAGATTGGGATGCAACAGGCAGGCACCAAGATACTCCCCTCTATCCTCCTTCCAAGCTTATCTCTATGCAAGGACAAGCAGATGTCCAGAAACAATGACCGAGTGTTGAGTGAGCAAATGTGAGAAGTTAACTAATTAGCGATGTATGCTTAGCTGGCAACAATTTATGTTTATCCAGTATCTGTATGTTTAGCTGAGTGTTGGGAAGATTGTGAACGTGAAGTACTCAGCCAATGAGAAACCAGGGGAGAAAGAGATGAGTGTCAAGTAATAGGGCATAAAAGATGTAACACTGTTTTCTGTGTGCCCACCTGCTTGCAGGATGCCCGCCATTGCAATTGCAAATAAAATCTGCCTTATCAGATACCATCCTGATAAATTATTTGGATATTTCCAACACCCGGTGAGCAGAAAAAGAGAAACGATTTTAGAGCGGGTAGAAAGGAAAACCCAGGAAACAACAGGCTAGCGAGCATCACCTCTGTGCCTGGGAAGATCATGGAACAGATCCTCCTGGAAGCTATGTCAAGGCACATGCAAGATAAGGAGTTATTCTGAGACAGGCAGCATAGCTTCACCAAAGGCAGGTCATACCTGGCCAATCTGGTAGCCCTCTACAATGGAGTGAAGAAAGGAAGAATTGGAGAAAGTCCAAGTAATTTACTTGGACTTCTGCAAGGCCTTTGACAAGGTCCCACAAATCATCCTTATCCCTTAGTTGGAGAGAGATGAATTTGATGGGACAACTCGAGGGTTTCTTGGTCATGGGAAGGTTTACTTGACACCAGGCCTGCTGGTGCCTGCTGGATGCACCTTTCTCTCCTAGGATGCACTTTTCTCAGAAAGGGAAAAAGATTTTTGCATTGAAGTTAGCAGGACTGATCAAGAGGGCTTAAAAGTAGATTTGAAGAAGGAAAGGGATAAAACCTGGCCCAGTAGTTATAAACTATGGGATGGCTCACCATAATGAGAGGGACGGTATGCTAGTGAGATCCTTCAGTCTGCTCCACAAGGTGCTGGGTACAATGAAGCACATCTGAAATGCTTCAACACCCATGCACGCAGCATGTGGAACAAGCAAGAAGAACTAGAAGCCTTGCCTCAGTCCCAGATCTGAAGTATGTGAAATCTGGTGAGAGGAGTCTGGTGACTGGTTACTGGCTTTTCAGAAGAGACACGCAGGACTGGAAAGGAGCAAGGGTGGCACTGTAAGTCATGGAAGGGCTGGAGTGTACATGCTCTTCAGGCTAGAGAAGAGAAGGCTCTGGGGTACCTTATAGTGGTCTTCTAGTACCTGAAGGGGGCCTACAGGAAAGCTGGGGAGGGACTTCTTATACTGGCATGTAGTGACAGGACAAGAGGAATAGTTTTAACCTGGAAGAGGGTAGATTTAGACTAGATATTAGGAAGAAATTCTTTACCGTGAGGGTGGTGAGACACTGGAACAGGTTGCCCAGAATGATTGTGGAAGCATTCAAGGCCAGGCTGGATGGGGCTTTAAGCAACTTGGTCTAGAGGGATGTGTCCCTGCCTATAGCAGGGGGTTGGAACTAGATGATCTTAAAGGTCCCTTCCAACCCAAACCGTTCTATGATTCTATGATTCTGTGACTAGAAGGTGTTTTGGGCAAGTTTGCTGATAATAACAAATGAGGAGCCGTTGACTCTGCTGAGGGTGGAGAGGCTTTGTAGAGAGATCTAGACAAATTAGAGAGCTGGGAAATCATCAACTGTATGAAATTTAACAAGAACAAGTGCCAGATTCTGTACCTGGGATGGGGCAACCCTGGCTATATGTACAGACTGGGGAGCAGCCATGCTGAAAAGGATCTGGGGGTGTATGTTGACAGCAACTCGAACATGATTCAACAGTATGCCCTGGCAGCCAGTATGTCAACCGCACGCTAGGGTGCATCAAGCATGGGTGGCACTGCTAGCCAGTTGAGAGAAAAGATAGTCCCACTCAATGCTGCACTGGTACAGTCTTACCTTGAGCACTGAGCGCACATTTGGATGCCACAATATAAGGACCGAGACTGTTAGAGTCCAAAGGAGGGCTACAAAAATGGTGAAAAGTCTGAAGGGAAAGATGCATTTTGGGAGGTCCCCTGGTTTGTTCAGCCCAGAGGATCTGAGGGGAGGCCTCATTGGCGGCTGCAGCTCCTCACAGGGAGTGGAGGGGCAGCACTGAGCTCTGCTCTCTGTGTCAAGGGCGGGGCAGGAAGAATGTAAGGGAAAGGTTCTTCGCCAGAGGACGTCGGGCACGGAACAGGCTGCCCAGGGCAACGGGCGTGGCCCTTAGCTGTCGGTGTTCAGAGAGTGTTTGGTCCGTGCAGTCAGACATAGGCTTTGAATTTCGGGTGGTCCAGTGTCCAAGTTGAACTTGGTGATCCTTACAGGTCCCTTCCAATTCGGGTTACTCTTTGATTCTAGAATTCTGTGATTCTAACCTCAGTACCTCAATACTTAGGCATCTTCACAGATGCCTGCACGGGCACACCCCACTGTTAACTGTATTTAAGATACCATCAAGGACCTCTTTCGTTCTCTTTCCCAGATTAGCAAGGTGGGTTACACTGCCCAGTCTCAGCTTAGTATGAGTGCTGACAGTGCTTGGTAATAAAACTCCCGTACCACATACTGATGCCCCTTTACTCCTGAAGGAACACTTCAGTGATTCTGCTCTTTCTGTCATCAAGTTTCCAGTGCTACAGCTAGATTAGCGCCTCGAAGAGCCGAGACAAAAGCCACCCAAAGCCCTGTGCGGCCTTTCCATGACCTGGGGGAGGCTCTTCGGGGAGGGGAAAAAAGACACAGCAGCCGGCTCTTTAGCCGATAGGTAAAGGCCCCGCGGTACCCCGACGACCGGACACGCCCTCCCCCCCACTTTAGGACGAGCTGCGGGCGCGCGGAGCTCCTTAGTCGCGCCCCGCCTCACGTGCTAACGTAACGACGCTGCCCGACCCCGGCCGCGCAGGCGCCGCTTAAGCCGTTGCCGGCGGCTCCGCGCGCGTTTTCTCGTCGTCGTCGCCGCCGGTTGCGTCGGGTCATTTTTCAGTGACTCCCTGGGTCGTTCTCTCCGCAGCGAGCCATGTCCTCTCCCAGCAGCGCTTCCCCGCAGCAGCACGAAGGGGCCGCAGGGAACGCCTCTGCCTCCACGTCTGCCCGCTCCGCCGCTTTTCCCTCCGCCGCTTTTCCCTCCGCCGCTTTTCCCTCCGCCTCGGGCCGCGGCCGCGGAAAGGCTTTGGCGGATGTCCGCGTCTCCGAGGAATTGGAGATCGCGTTGAACCTGGCGCTGGAGCGGTTCTGGTACAGTGATGATCAAGGTGGGGCGGCAGCGCAGCCAAGGGCTCTAGGGCGGGTGGCGGCGTCGTGTCCGCGGGGCGCGGGGGCAGGCCTGCGGGCGGCTGCGGGTGGCCGCGTTTGTTAGCGTCTCATGCGGGTGCGATGTCTCAACTTGCCGCGGTCCTGCGGCGGGAAGGCGGGGGGAGGGAGAGGCCCCTCCGCGGCGGGACGTAAACACGGGGGACTCAGAGAAGTCGCGACTTCGAGATAATGTGTGGAGCGTAGCACACGTGGTGCTGCGACGTTTGTTCTCTTCGTTATCTTTGCAGAGATGTCCTTTCCTTCGTCTTTTACCTCTACCGAAAGAGTCTTTGTTCACCGACTGTGTCAGTCCCTTGGTTTGATATCTAAAAGTAAAGGGTGAGTTGGCATCTGGCTTTGTTTGCTGCAAATGCATTGGAAACTTAGCTATAAAGTGCCACACATAATCTAGTGGATCCTGCATTGTTACAGGGCATGGTAAGTCTGGAAGGAAACATGGAATAAGTATATTTGCACTTTGTCTAAGTTAACAAAGCTCTTGGCTTGTCCTGTTACTGCCTTGTGGATTTCGTGAGTTCATAAAGCCCTCACCCCGGTCTGCTGTGTGTTACCTATTACATCTGAGAGTTTTGAATAGAGCCTGACTACTTGCTGGATAAAATGCAGCATAGAACAGTCTTCCAAAAGAGAGGAAGGGGCTCGTAGGCAGGTGTCACTATGTGGGTTTTTTTTCCCCTTTCCTTTTATCCTCCTGTGATCTTCTGAAGAAGAAATTGATGCTTATTGTCCATGTGAACTTATATATAAAAGCCGAGAATCCAATTGCTGAGGAAATTAAGGTGGAAAAGCAATAGAAAAGGTAAAGATACAGGAAGAACCTGGGTAGAGGGAATGTCATATCTGACATCCATGTGTGCAAGCTGTTATAAAACTGACTGTTGCTCATTTTTGGTGGTACTGCATGATCCTTCTTAAAGGTGTGTAAAGTGCTGAGTTTTGGAGCTATGTCAGGTAGAACAGACTTAACTTGTGGAAGATTAATTTATTACTAATTAGTAAGAGAGTAAGGCAGTAAGAACTAAAACTATAAATCCTTTTCCTGTACCTTATTCTTCCCAGACTCAACTTCAGTGTTAGTCTCAATTCTTCTTTCTCCTCAAGCAAATCATGTGAACAGAGAATGGAGGCTGCTTTGTCTCTGCCTCTCCTCCAGGGTTGCTCTGCTCCTGCTCCACATAGGATCCCGCCTGTGGGATGCCATCCTTCCTGAACTGATCCTGTGTGGCCTTCCCCCAGGCTGCAGTTCCTCAAGCAGTGTGCCGCCGTAGGCTTGTTTTGTCTGGACTGTACAGCTGGAGCACCTCCTTGCACTGACCTTGTTATCTTTTGGGCTGTTCCTCTTAGATATTTTTGTGTTTCTCTCACTCTCTTCCAGCTGCCGTTGTGCATCAGTTTTCCTTCCCTTAAATCTGCTCTCTCAGAGTGCACCCAGCATCAGTGATGGCTCAGCTCTGGCAGCAGTGGATCACTTTTGGAGTAGCTAGAGCTGGCTCTGATCTGACATGGGGCAGCTGCTAGTTCTACTCACAGAAGCCCCTCTGCTACCAAAACCTCACTGCATAACTCCAATACAGCAATAAGATATCTGTGTACGTATGACTGTGTTATGGATAGCTGTACAGGGGCAATTAAGAGAAGGACTGGAGGGTTGTACTGGATCTGTCTGGGACAGAGGTAACTTTCTTCACGGCAGCCTGTGCAGTGCTATGCTCTACACCTGAGTCTAGAGCAGGATTGGCCAGTGCTGCTGCTGGATTGTGCTGGCAGACTTCTGGTGGGCAAGAAGGGCTGGGAATTGTCTTGTCCCTGCTCCAACAAAGCCACCACGCATGTGGGAGGAGGTGAAGTCCCCTTATGGAAGAGGCTGGGGAAAGCAGGTTGCTCCTGCCTTGTGAGAAGGCAGACCCTTTTGGGGCACTGTCTTTGCTTCACTTGGTGGATGATGTAAAAGGATGGGGACATCAGGTGTGTGCCTCATGGAGCCTTGAGAAAAACTAATCTGTTTTCTGAGTTACATGTTGTGGGAAGGCACTGAAGAGCTGGTGATAGGTCAGCTTTGCAGGGAACCAGGTGGGTATAGCAATGACTTAAGTTAGGCTGGTGTTGGCATTCAGAAATCCAATGCACTGTTGCTCCTGTTCTGACCCACCATGTTGATGGATGAGGCCTGAATCATTGCTACTTCTCTGGATGTTTTGAGAGAGGCCCACAGGATGGGAATATTGTACGCGTATATTTATTAACAGGAAGGGGATGGTGGTGAAGAAAAACCATACATCTTTCTGTGGGAAGTAATGATTATCAGAGGACACGGATGTTTTAAGTATGGAGTGTTCAACATGTAGGCTACAGGTGGCCCTGGACGGCTAGTAATGTGGCCCTGTGTGATCACTAAACTGTTAACATTATTACATTATTTTTAGCGGTATTTTCATGAGCGATATTTCCTTACTCAGCTGGTAAGAAAGTCTAAAAGGGGGTGCGCCACGCCAGACCTGCTGTTCACAAACAGAGAATGACAGGCGGAAGAAGTGGAGGTTGGGAGCTGTCTTGTGCAGAATGACCACAGAATGGTAGGGATCGGATCTTGATTCTTGGTGAAGTCAGGAGAGGGGCCAGGAAAATTGCTGCCTTGGATTTACACCCACAGAGGGTGGACTTAGAACTGTTCAGGGCACTGGTAGAAAGGAGTGCTTGGGGTGCAGTCCCAAAGGGTAAAGGGGTCTGGGTAGGCTGGCTGCTCCTCAAGAAGGAAATCTTAAAGGTACAGGAGCAGGTTATCCCCCATTGCCACAAGATGAACCAGCGGGGAAGAAAGCTGGTATGGATGAACAGGGAGCTTTTCCTGAAGTTCCAGGAGAAAATGAGAATCTACCTCCTGTGGAAGAAAGGAAGGGCAACTGTGGGAGAGTACAAAGAAGTTGTTAGGATGTGCAGGAGGAGAACTAGAAAAGCAAAAGCTCAGCTTGAACTCAACTTGGCTGTTGGGGTAAAGGAGAAAAAAACCATCTTTTTTACAAATACAGTGATAGTAAGAAGAGGGCTAAGGAGAATTTCCATCGTTTACTGGATGCAGCAGGAATATGACCACTGAGGATAAGGAAGAGACTGAGGTTCTCAGTGTCATCTTTACATGTGTTTTTAAAATCAGACCAGTTATCCTTGTGGTACTCTGCCTTCTGACCTGGAAGTCTCAGATGGGGAGCAGAATAAACTCTCCACAATTCAGGTGCAAACAGTTAGAGACTAGCTGCTTCACCTGGACTGTTACAAGTCCATGAGGCTGGACGGAATCCATTCAGGGGTGCTGAGGGAGCCAGCAGAGGTGACAGCCAAGACCCTTTCCATTATCTAACAGTGTTCCTGGTCAACAGGAGAGGTCCCAGAGGACTAGAAGCATACCAGTGTGACTCCCATGTACAAGAAGGGTTGTAAGGAGGATCTGGGAAAGTACAGGTTTATCAGCCTGACCTCTGTGTCAGGAAAGGTTATGGAGCAGATCATACTGAGACTGCATGGCATGTATGGAACAGCCGGGGGATCATGTCTAGCCATCAATGGGTTCATGAAAGGTGGATCCTGCTTGACCGGTCTGATCTCTTTCTATGATTGAGTGACCCACCTGGTGAATGAGGGAAAGGCTGTTGATGTAGTCTGCCTAGGCTTCGGTGAAGCGTTTGATATGGTTTCCCTCAGTATTCTGCTAGAGAAGCTGGCAGCCTGTGGTCTGGACAGGTACATTTTTTGCTGGGTGAAGAACTGGCTGGATGGCTGGTCCCAGAGAGTGGTGTTTATTGCATGTCGTGTGTGCTTGTGCCACTTAGTGAGTGAAACGCAGTGATTTCTGATAATGATATTTCAGCCTACCTACCTATGCGACTGTGGGGCTGTGAAGATGCACATTTTATTAAGCAGATATGTAAGTTTTGTTATTTAGTTATTCAACTTAGGCTTGTGTTATTTCATAAAGTAAGTTAATGTGTTCACTGCCAAAGAAGTATCTGGAGTACTTGTGTGATGCTAACTAATTTTGTAGTTTTCAAGAAGCGTACAGAAAGTATAAAATAACTTGTAATATATTTTTATTTTGTTTTGTGGTATGTATTTGCTATGTCTGCTGTTCCTGACCATGTGGGGACAGTAGTAATCACCTAAACAAGCATGTATCAGTTTGTTAGTCTAGTCATGCTAAAAGTGACTTTACAGAGGGCACACACATCACACCTGCATTTATTCACTTCTCAGAATTTGTAAATTCTCTGAATTGCATATTTAGTGGCCACTTTATGTGAAAACATCTAAAATGTGAATGAAGTGCAAGAAAAAGACCAGTATATATTTCAAAAGCTTATAAGTAATATCTGTTTCAAATTAGAAATAATTTCAAAACTAGTTTCATGTTTCTGCTACTCTCTTTTTTGTTTTTTAAAAAATTGTGTGTGTATATATATTAAAAAAAAAAAAGGCACAGGACAATTCCTCTTTTCTCATTGCAACCCAGGCTAGCCAAAAGGCTGGACATACGTATTCCTGAGCATGAGGTGAATGGCATGGGGTTAGGGGTGGAGGTTGTGCTGGCAGGGATGGAGTTACTGTTCACCACAGCCATGCTGTGCTCTGCTCCTCACCTGTGGCTGCCACGGGACTGGCCTGGGCTGCTGCTGGGCTGTTCTGGCAGCTCCCAGACTCGCTGAAATGTGCCCAAAGCCTACAGGCTGAGGGGGTGCAGAGGGGTCAACAGAAGATGGAGGGAGTTCTGGGGAGGGCTTGCAGTGCATATTGAGGCCCTGCTTTGCAAGGTGCAGCCAAACATGGCTTGCCAATGTAAAGTAGAGGGTATGTGTGTTCTCTCTGGGCTTTTCTTTTCCTCTAATTAAACTGATCTTATTCCAACCTATCCGTCTTGTTCTTTTGAACTGGGAGAGTGAGAGAAGTGTGGTGGGTTTTAACTTGCCATCATTGTGAAACCACTGCAGGTGTCTTTTATGTTTACTGAATATTAAGTTACTTTAAAAAATGCCTTTCTGGATTTAAGGCTTGGAATATTCATAGAGGGCTGCTTGTTTTTCTGTTACTTCTACTCAGTGATTTTTTTTTTTTCACCTCTTACATGTTTCTTTAAATCAGTTCTGTGTAATACCTCTCAGTCTTGATTGGTACAGTAGTTGATGGGACTCGCTGTCTTACAGAAAGTGAATGTAGTGGTCAGCATTTAAAAGATAGCAAAACAGAATTACGTTATGGAGACCGTGAGGTTGTGCTGGGCATAAGCATCCCAATTATGCAGTCTATTGCACTGACTTATAGTAATAGTGAGTGGTTTTGATGTTGCGTACTGAGATCCCTTCACTTAGACGTGTTATAATGAGTAAGATGCTATTTGGAAATTTGTTTACTATGTGTTATTTGAAACTAATATGACAGCTGTTTTTAAAGATCTTTGACTAAAAGTGTTTCAGTAGAGTTGCATAGATTACTTATTTATAATTTCTTTTCTCTCTCAGAAAAGGATCACATCGATATCTAACTGTCAGGAAAAAGAATGGATCAGAAGTAGCTCCTGCAGAAATGACTTGCTGTTTGACTCCCAGAACAAAACAGACTATTCACAGTTTAATTCATAGATTTCCTCTCAGAAATAAAGAACGAATAGAACTTCTGCCAAAGACGCAGCAAGGAAATGCATTTGCTGTTGAAACTGGTACGTGCTGTGTGTGACTTGAGCATCAACACTGCTTAGGTTAAAAAAAACCAACCAAACAAAAGATATCAAACACCACAACCAACTGCACAAAAAACCCACATTGATTTCCACCTCATTTTGAATACCCACTGGTGGGCTTCCAGCCCAAATGGAGCCGTTAATTTTTTTCACCCTTAATTCTTAATATAGCTTGTTTTCAAACTGGTTTTATGAGGAAGCGTAACTTAGGCGTTAATGCCTCTCATACTTTGATGTCTTGCCTACGCCAAGTTACTTTTGAATCTAGCCAGTTCAACACAAATTTACTTGAAAGGACATTTTTCATAGGTGGGAGCTCCTACACATCCTTAAGGTGAAGCTGAAAAGAGAAATGCTATCAAAGTCACTGTGTAAGAACCCCCTGTGAGAATATAAGGCTCTTTGTTCTGCTTGTAGAAATTCATGTTTTTGATAAAACGGGAAGTTCTGTTTTGTTTTGTCTTCTGAGGGATCACGTCTACTGCTAGACCTTACAGACTTCTTGATTTCCAGAACATGAAAGAGTTCATCGGAAGGCATACTTCTGATGTTTTGTTTGCTTAAACAGAGTGCTTTGTATAAGGTGTTTGCCTTAACAATTTTATAGAGAGGTTTTGTTATGTTTCTATGCACAAAGACTGGTGCAGTGCACAGAAAACACATCTACCAATATTCTCTTCTTCACTGGTTCATGTTCAAAGCACTTCCTCTTCTAGTCCTCTTTATATGATGTTTCAGTTTTCCAGTAGGTTAGTTTTTTGGGTGTTGAGGTCTTTTAAACTGTTAGGCTATGTCTGTCTTGGTAAGACAATGCTTCTTTCAATTAAATATGTATGCCTGTTAATCACGTTACGTATATGTCATTGAATTTACAACACGCTTTTAATTCATCCGGAAAAAAAAAAAAAAGGTGAGATTTTAGAATAGCATTTATGATGCTGAATTTGAAGTAGCTTGCAGCTTCCGTGAATACTTAATCCTTGCTTTCTAGTATGTGGTAGTGTGTTGTTTAGGTGTAGGGATCTAGACCAGTCTTACTGACTAGAACATCATGTAAAACAAGACTTACTGGAATAAGGTAATAGAAGACCATGGAGAATGTGGAAGAGTCAATAAGAATCACGGTCAAGTTTTTTTGTCCTCCTCAGAACTCGCACAATAACAGAACCGTAAGGAGTTGGAAGGGACCTCTGGAGGTCATGTAGTCTAACACCACTTATAAATCACCCCTCTTTTTAATCCACCCCATGATACCATTGATCTTCTTTGCCACAAAGACACTCTGCTTGCTCATGGTTGACCTGTTGTCCACCAGGACATCCATGTCCTTCTCTGCAGAGGTCCATTCCAGCATTTCAGCCCCTGACTTCTGATACATACAATTACACTCCACCAGGTATAGCACTCTACACTTGCCCACGCTGAACTTCTTAAGGTTCCTTTCTGCCCAACTTTTCAGCCTGTCTAGGTCTTACTGAACAGCAGCACAGCCTTCTGGTGTGTCAGCTGCTCCTCCCAACTTTGTATCATCGGACTTAGGTTGGTGCGTTTTATCCCTTTATCCAGGTCATTGATAAAGGTACTGAGCAAGACTGGATCCGGGATTGCAAGAGAATCCCCCCATAGCCATACTGAGGAAACTCTCATTTTCTAGTTTGGGGCATCTTTAAGCAATCATTTAACCTTACAGTGAATATTTCTAGGCAAACTGTGGAGGTGCGAATGTGATGAAAAGCCAAGAAAATAAGTCTAGTTTTGTTCAAAATATGTTTGGAAGTAATAATTCCTTTGAACAATAGTTGTTTCAAACACCATAGCAGAGCACAGCATTATGAATATTTCTTTTAAATATGTGGTGGGTTCATCACTTTATCTGTGGGGGATGCATACCAAGTCAAGAATGTTCATTTTTGTGATAGTTACGAGATATTTTAATGACTTACCTTTGTAGCAATTCCTCTGTATCTATAGCTAAATAGTCATGTTCTCTCCACAGAAAACGAAGTTGGGAAGAAGAATGGAAGGCTTAGCAGTGGTATTCCTCAAGTCCCGCTGAAAAGGGGGGAGTCGGAATATGACTCTTTCAGGCAATCATTACCAGTTTTTGAAAAGAAGGAGGAAATTGTCAAAATAATAAAGGAAAATAAGGTTGTTCTCATTGTTGGGGAGGCTGGATCTGGAAAAACTACTCAAGTATGTTTTTTATTGAAGTAAAAGATGTCAGTATTTATATGAAACTAATGCGATTTTAGAAAACGTTTATGTAATAAGAGATTCCATTATGCTAATTTTTAGACTTGTTTTCCTGTATAGTAAGGTGTATTTGAAATGTGAGGAAGTGAATTAAAGCACTAAGTCAGCAGATACTTACTTAAAAATATAAAAGATTCTACATAATTTTCTGATGGAATTCTAGCTTTGCACTAGAACGATTTAAATTGTTTGAAATAATGGAGCTATTATCGTGTTTACTAGTTTTTCTTCTAAAGCTAGTTCTGGATTTAGTGTCAAGAGTGGAGTGTTGTGAAATTAAAGTTTTGCAATCTGTATAATATTGAGATATAATTAAGTTGCTTCACTGTTTAAGGAACAAAAACAAAGCTTCATCAATCTAACAAGTACTTCTAAACTTTTTTTTTATAGATACCTCAATTCCTTCTTGATGACTGCTACGAAAATGGAGTTCCCTGTTGTATATTTTGCACTCAGCCAAGACGTTTGGCGGTTATTGCTGTAGCTGAAAGAGTGGCAGCAGAAAGAAGAGAAAAAGTTGGCCAGACAGTTGGTTATCAGATCCGATTAGAAAGCAGGTACTAACAACATTTCTTTAAGGCAGCTGATCTTGTGTTCACATGTATGTGAAAGCTGCAGTGTTTGGGGGGTTACAACATAGAAGACAGTGTATAAATTATAGGTAGGATGTGTTGTTTCAGGCAATCTAGTATTTGTGAAAGGTAGATTTCCTTCTACAGGTTGCAGTATCAAGTAGTAAGTTTTCTTGTTTAAGTGAATCAGAGGCATGTTCATTTGATTTCTACTTGTGGGGAGAGAGAAATCTGTTGGATTTTCAGGACAACTATATGTTTTCTTCTCCTTTTTTCTCCCCGGTCATACATTGGAAAGTTCCGTAAGCTTTGATGATATGTAAGAGAACTAGAGCTCTTTAACAGAAACTTTACGGTGACAGTTTTTAACAAACATAGAGGGAAAGGGTATGTCTGGCTCTGTTGCTTATACAAATGAAGATAACACATGGCTGATGAAAGAAGAATTCAAGTGTGTCTGTGAAAACTTAGAAGCCTATTAAGAGATTTAACAAGCGATTTAAAGAGAGATTTAAAGATTTAAAGAAGATTAATTGCAAATGAGGTGGATGGTTAATATGTGGGACTATTACAGTAACTGAATAAGAACACACCACAGGTTGGATCAAGATGGAAGAAATACTGGAAGTAGTGTGGAACATCTTAAAAGAGTAAATAGGGTTCCTGAGAGAGAGAAAGCAGTATTTCCAATGCTGTCTAAATACAACAACAAAAAATGCTGTCTGAATACAACAACAAAAAAACAGTAACACAGGTGCTCCATTGCTTGATCTTATTAAGTGCTAGATAGCAGCCATGATTTCTAGAAGAGGATACTTGGATACGTTTCTTAAATTCTCGGATATGTTTCTTAAATTCGTTAGGATGTAGAGAGGTTTTTGTAGGCAAAGGACAGATGAATTCCAAACTTGGAAAGCATATAGTAAGTAGAGAGTTCAGGTGCCTTCAAGTAAAGAACTGTTGAGTATGATAGTAAGAAAGTTTTCAGAACTTAAATTGTCAGTACTGGAGAAAGTAGTGGCAACGACTGATTTTTACTTGCACAGCTAATTCCCACAGCGACTAAGACAGTAGCTTTTTTCCTCTTCAAGGAAAAATTGATGCATTTGGAAAGGATCAACTGATTTTATGTGATTCAGTCAAGTATAGGCAAATGCAAATAATACAGTCCCAAGTATATGTTGAAAAGTTAGAAACTGTTTTTGCAAAGTAATCCATGTGAATCTCCCACATAGAGACTCTCAGAGTTCATTTTTATTTGCTGATGCATTTATTTAAACATGAATCCAGTGTCTGAAGTTTTGGAATATAAGCACTAGAATTCTGTAGGTGTTCTCTGCAAATAAGGGTAGTTTAAAAATAAACAGTATTGTTGAATTACTTGGTGAGATAACTGTAATCTAATTCCAGTACTGGTGAGTAGCTGTGCAATCCTTTAGTTTTTAATAAGTGTGGAAAAGGTAACATTCATATGAGTGGTTCAAGTCTAAAGTATCTTCATGAACTGTTCAATAGGATTTCTCCAAGGACACTGTTAACATTTTGCACTAATGGCATACTGCTTTGCACGCTAATGGCTGGAGACAGTGCTCTATCAACAGTAACGCATGTTATTGTGGTAAGAATCCCCTTGAATTTCATGTGAGGGGAAGCAATATGTATTACTTGTTAAATTTGTTTTCCTAGTTAAGCATTAAGATTTTATTTGGGCAGAATCTGATTTTTTTTCTGTACGTACTGAGTTTTTTTTCTCTTGGAATTTGTACTTTTTTTGGTTAAAGTATCTTATTTTTATGCTCATGATAGCATTTCTAGGATGATGAGGCAGTTGTGAGGGACAGATGTCTAAGCATTTCCCCAGGTGTTTTTGGCCAGGAAACAGGGAACCTTTAGGCATGTGTATTTATGACTCATTGTGAATCTGTCAGAATTTCTTGTATCATATACTTATTTTTGCAGTACCAGTTAAGCTGTCCACTTGTTAGCACAAAAGTTTTCAAAATAAGGGGCAGTATAATTTCTGTTGTGGGGACTAAGAACTCAGTGGAGCCAGAGTATACAATCAGCTCGAAAATTTTTTCCACTGCTGAAAACATAAAAATCAAAATAATCATATATACTCACCTGCTTACTGAAAGTATAAGGATGTTTCATGTTCTTGCTTTCACCTTAAAAAGTCTTTGGCTTCCTGCTTGATAAAGTCATAACGTGAAAGAAAACAAAACATGCCATGTAAATAATTGCTTTAATCAATCATATGCCGTAACTGATGTTAAAGCTTTGTACATGACTTAATGGATCTAGGGAGCCAAATTTATTTTCTGATTATGTGATATTATATATTCCTTCAAATGCTTCAACTCTGAAGAGTTTATTGAACCATAGTTCCCACAAATCTCGTTTCATGTCAATATCTTGGGGATGGTAATTGTTCAAAGAGAATTAGAGAAGTTTCAGAAATGCACTTCATGGAATCATAGAATGGTTTGAGTTGGAAGCAACCTTTCAGATCATGTGGGATCATTCAGTCTCTGAAATCAAGTTCTCCCTTCTTCATTAACAGCATGGTCTGCTCCAGTATCTTAGTGAAACTTGAAAAAAGTTTTTTACTTGAATACTTTCTTTTTAAAAAGAGCTTAGTTAAACTAAGTTAGAATTGTACATTTTAATGCGTCTTTCGATGTACCTACGAAATACATTTTATTTCTAAAATTTGTATTTGTGAATGTTTATTGGTTTCTTTTGTCCTTTTGTTTTAGGATGAAGTACATGAGAGGGATAGATTCAGCGATTTCTTGTTAATAAAACTGCGAGATATATTGCAAAACCAGACTAATTTAAAACTAATCATTTCTAGTGCTGCTCTAGATGCAGATCTCTTTATAAAGTATTTTGGAGGTTGCCCGGTAATACACAGTAAGTACTTGTGAACTTTCAAACTTGGGTATACCTGTATACCACTGTCAATGCTGGTTAACCTGAACGAGGTAACGTGAACACTGAGTGAGTGAGAATTAGAAAAATGCTTGTTCTTTTTTTGCTTTTTTTTAAGTTTACTGTTGTAATTTTTTTAGATCTGTTTGCAACTATTTCAGAATGAAGTATTTTATTGCTAGAAGCGCTGTAAGCGCAGAGATGCCTTGTCTTCTAATACTCAGCTCAAGAAAAGGAAAAGTTCTTAATGTACTGATCTGCGGGATGAGAGAGTCAGCACATTAAGACCTTGAGGTCTGCAAGAGTATGATACATTTTAAGTAATTCCAGTAAGTTGAAGTTTTTCAGGCCTCAGAGGTTGCTGTTTGTTACTGGATAAAACTCCTGTGACTATAACTGGTCACTTCAGAAATACAGTGGCAGTTTGTTTTTTTTCATGTTTTAATCACGTGATTAATTATTTCTAAAGGAAATTGTCGACTGTTAAGCCAGGTAAAATTTGAGGAAAGATGTGATGCTCAGGCTTAATAATCTATAGTTAGATTACTTTCAAGTGTAAAAAGTTACCTTTATTTTAATACCTGTTTTGATGCATTTTTAATGAAGGTAAAGCGTGGGAGATGTGGGTTTTTTCAATTTTTTTTTCCACATTCCTGGCTTGCAGGCCTCCTGCATGAGTGACTTGCTTCTTTTGATTTTTTTTTTTTAACAGTAATGTCCATGTATTATACGTTAGTATATACAGGTAGTTCTTCCTGAGGAAGAGGGAGGTTCTAAGACATTTGCCTTAGCTGAGTTTAAATTACTACTTAAAGGACCAGAAATCTAGATAATTTCTTTTCCTGTGAAAAAGGATCCTGTCATGTCTGTTAGAATGGTTTAGAAAACGGTGATATTGAAAAAGAAATTGGGGTAGACTCTCAGGAGATAAAGACCATTTGGATTGTCTGGCTTGTTGGGCCTTACTCAGCAAAGAAGGGCTGAAGTAACTGAAGAAACTGAGTGTGTCTTGTGTACTTGCCTTGAGCAAAGCATTTTTATATAAAGTGGCAAACTTCCTATAGAATATTGTATTAAAACAGTATTATTATTATTATGTTTGTAATCCAGGTGACAATCTTACAACAAAAATACTAGTTTTCTCTTTGTCATTCTGATGAAACTTAGATGAATGTATGGCCAAACATTTGGATCTCCTTCCAGAATGCGTAGATAGCATTGAAGAGGTTAATGAAAAACAATATACATAACTGACATTTCCCTTCTAAGTCTTATTTTGTTTTGTGGCTCAGCAGTCTTGAGAAGGCAAACTCTCAGATATTCTTAAAGGATTTTTTTCAAGGAAAGTAATAATTCCTTAAACTTCCTTTTAACTTCTCAGTTTTTTTTTTGTTTTGTTTTTTTTTAATATTTACAAAAAGTCTTTTTTTAATTAAGATTGTCAATAGAACTAGGGGATATCTAACTTTATTAGTTATTTGTATTTGCAGTCCCAGGAAGACAATTTGAAGTTAAAGAGATGTTTTTGGAGGACATTTTACGAAGCACTGGATATACAAACAAAGAGATGATAAAATACAAAAAGGAGAAACAGCGGGGTTGGTATACTTGCTAATTGTAAGGATGGGCACTGAGGCTTATTGAGTATTGTGAACAATGAAATAGGATGATTCTGTTGTATTTAAAAGCTGGAATACTACATGAGACATGATTAGATAATAACAAGTATCTTTAAACTTGTAAAGCTTACATTATTGAAGCTGATTGTTTATTTAAAAAATCTTTAAGCAGTTATACTTTTCGCTTTCAGTTGATAAATTTTTTGCTAGTATTATGTTGTACATTTGCATGTTGCTTCCATGAAAAGTACAGAAGAAGATGATGTGATCTGTTGACATTCAGGTACAAATTGAATTGCAGCTGTCCATCCACAGTGCAGGATTTTGTACATCTTGCACAGAAATAGTTCCTGTTAGTAGCATCCAAACGATATTTTTTACCTTACTCTTAGAGCAGACATTTGCAGCCATACACTGTGTGTGCCATTAATCATAGAGTTTATATTGGACTGGTACCAGCATTCTTGATTGGGTAAAAGAGAATGCTGTAGGTAAACTTGTAATTTGATGCAACTATTTTTGTAGCTGAAAGCAATAGATAATTAAAGTGATTATAAAACTGTTCTGGTAATATTTTACACCTTCCAGAAGAAAAACAGCAAAGCGCTCTCACTGAGTGGTGGTGTGCTCAAGAAAATAGTAGCAACCCAGAATCACGGAGAAGGCGATCTGTTTTAAGTGTATCTGAAGAGTATAATCTGCTGGATAGCAGTGGTGACACAGTATTTAATCATCTGGTAAGTTTTTTTCTTTGTTGGAAGAAATATTTTAGATTTATGTAATTAATCTTTTAAAAACTCGTTTCTGACAATATTGGGAAAATAAAGTACTTACGTGGTTTGGGACCATCTAAGAACTTTGTGTGTGCACAGTCTGTGGTATATGGTGGGGTGCATCTGAGGGTACTGAGGAAAGTGGCAGATGAGATTGCTATGCGTCATCTTGGAGAAGTCATTATGAAATTCTCAGTGACTGACAAGAAGAAACATAACCCCATTATTAAAAAGATGAAGAAGAAAGATCCATGGAACTACAGGCCATTCATTCTCTGTGCCTGACAAGATCATAGTGCATGTCTTCCTGTAAACTGTATTATAACACATGGAAAGCAGATTACAAGCGTCAGTCAGGATGTCTTCTCTAAGGACAAATGGTATTTGGCTGACTTGATGATCTTCTGTAATGGGTATACAGCACTGTTGAAATGTGGAGATGTGAAGTTGATGGATTGGATACTCAGAATAGAAATCGGCTGGATTATTGAGTTCAGGTAGTTGCAGTCATTGGTTTGATGTTCAGGTGGAGCCCAGTGATGAATATTGACCCTCAGGGGCCTGCATTGGAGCTGATATTATTTCACGTCTTTGGTAATGTGGAAGGTGGGATTAAGTGTATCTCAGCAAGTTTGTGGGTGACGCAAAGCTGGGTGTTGCAGTCAACGCTTCGGAGTGAAGGTTACCATCTTGAGAGGCCTTGACAGGTTCAAGAGTTGAGCCCATGCAAGCCTCATGAAATGCAGTGAAGTCCAGGTCCTGTTCTTTGGGTAAGGCAGTCCCAAACATGAATACAGGCTGGGTGGAGAATGAATTGAAAGAAGCCCCGCAGAAAAAGATGTGTGGGTATTGGTAGAAGAAAAACACAGCATTAGCAAAAAAGTGCAGTTGCAGCACAAAAAGTCAACCATGTCAACAGAATTGAAATTACATAGATTGTACATATTCATCATTTGAATGTTCATACAATTTCTGCAAAGCAGCCACCTATTTTGAGAATTGATATATGTATTGGAATCAGATAGTACATGTGTTAATATGGGATTCTTGCAGGAGGTCTTTAGTAGTTGTGAGGTTCCATGGAGTGGTGGTATCTGGCCAAAAAAGATCGTGTGCTGGGTAGGTCAGGTCCCATATTTGGTCAATAAAATTATTTATGAAAAATTGTTTCTAATTATCGTATATACCTCCCCATGGCTTGTGGAATGTTGAGACTGCTTTTGGGCTACAGATGTCCTGCTTATCAAAGGAAAACAACCTTTCCTAGATAGAATGTCACTTTACTGAAGATTTTGAGTGTATTGCTAGATATCAGAGGGACATGGACCTGTTGGGGTGAGTCCAGAGGCAGCTACAGAGGTGAACAGAGAGCTAAAGCACCTCTTTTTTGAAGACAGTCTAGGTAAGCTGGGCTTGTTCAGCGTGGAGAAAGAGTGATTACAGGGAGACCTCAGTACCTAAAGGGGGCTTTACAAGAAAGATGGTGGGACTCTATCAACAAGTATGGAGTTAGGACAAGGCTTAATGTCTTTAAACTAAGAGAGGACAGATTTAATTTACGCATTAGGAAGAATTTCTTTACTCAGAGTGGTGAGGCTGTGTATGCTCTATCCCTGGAGATGTTCAAGGCCAGGCTGGATGGGATTTTATCTAGTTGGTGGCAACCGTGCACGTGGCTGGGGTATTAGAACTGGATG
>PPHD01009638.1:0-20444 GCA_002909625.1 Bambusicola thoracicus | reverse complement strand
GTGGATGGTTGGACTGGATGATCGTGTGGGTCTTCCCCAACCTTGGTGATTCTATGAGTCTATGACTTCTCCATACTTCCCATCTCAGCTCCTCCCTGAAACTTTAGGACATTCAAATAGAAATATACATAAAGTCTCAAAACAAAAACCAGAACAGAAGTGGACAAAGTAGCACAAAGCAAAAAGTAACCAAATTAAGTAAACGCACTTTGCCTGATCATGCTAAGAACCAGAGATCAACCTTGAGAATATAAAAGTATATCTTGTGAATGGCTAAAATACTATCAGTTACTAGACTAATGCATTTTTGAAAGCTGTTTGCATTGCCAACTGACTTTATATTAGATCAAATTAAATCACTTGGTCTAAAATTCACATTTCGGTACTTTTTGTAACCAAGGAAGTTTGAGTAATTTATTAATTTTACTGCATAATTAAGTAAAACCACTGAATTTCAGTTAGCACTGTATAGCTGTCCAGAAAAGTAAAACAACAAAGTTGTAAAACTTCAATTCTCACAACTTTAAGATGTATACCCACATTTGTTTAAAAAGTGTTTTTGTTTTTTTTTTAATTCTTATAGTTCTGTTTAACACTCAATTAACCAGTTCCTGGAAGACAGAAAAGCTATTTCAAAAAGCTGAAGGAGGGTGTGTCTAGATTCACATTATATCCATGCTTTAGGTAACATGGAAAGCTTAAAAAAAGAAGGAAAGACAAGACTGGCAGACACGTAGCCACGAGTCCAGTGCTTTCAAGAACTTTAAAACAGTGCATCTGTCTAACTAAGCATACACAGGAACATTCAGTAAGACACGAACATAAATACTAGAAATATGAAAAAATCCAAAAGCTTCTAGATCCAGTAACTAAAAACAAAGCCCTTAAAACCTATGCATCAATTGTTGTATTTAGAAATCTCACATCACTCATGTCAAAACTAAACTAAAGCAAGTAAACAAGTTTACTGCTTTGCTATTTAAAAAAAAAAACACTCCTGACAAAAGACCTCAATGCTAACTTCACAAAAAAGAAGGGCCTATCCAATAAACACGAATAACTCTTTGGCCAAGAATGGGAAAGAAAACTTGATAAAGTACATTGTCTCTGAGGTAAAGAGAACTGAAAAAGTTAAAGCAGTCTTAAGATTAATTCTCATTTTTCTATTTGGCAGAGTATAAACCAGAAACTGACAGAAAGCCACTTGCAACATTTGTGCTAATTCAGAAGATAAGCAGAACGTGACCTTGCCCCAAAGTTATCCTCCCCAGTAATACCGTTAAGGAGGATAAATCCTTGTACTAAAAAGGTAAAACAGTATTTTTATTTTTCCAGTACCATTCTTCAGCATGTAAAAGATTTTTCTTCAATAAATTCCACATATTATTTCATATTTGCTACACACATACTTTCATAATCGTAACTAACAACTTATTTGATTATCAAAAGCAAAACCTGTCATGAAATATGAGTTACTTAAAGTACAGAGAATAATGTGCTTGGCTTACACAATGCAAGGCCTATTTCTGGTGTGTACATAACAAATCTGCTGCCATCATGCCTAAGATGGGAAGAAAAATAATACTGATCATTAACCAAAAGTATGCTCTCTGCAATAGTACTGTCAATTTTCAGTGGAACTATCTTGACATAAAAACAGAAAAAAAAACTCTTTACCTATAAGTTACCTACCACCTCACATGCAACCACAGAAATACTGAGAAATAAGCCAGTAATAAAGACTGAGATTTCTGTAGTTCAGGACCTAACAAAACAAGCTAAATAAACACCCAGCTCTGCCAACACCATTTCTATTCCTAGACATCAACCTCCTCTACAGAGGAAAATTAAGTCCTCACCATTCAGTTTACACTGTATCCTTGTAGACAGTTCCCTGTTTAACATTGTGGCCATTTATTAAGGTCTAAATGAACAGAAATGATTGGATTTTAAACTTTCTACTAAAAACAACATGAACACGTCAATCAGTAAACTTTCATGGTCTGCCATCTAAAACTTCGAAAGAGAAACTCAAATTTTATTCAATTGATACTATTTAATTTCTGCATCATCATTGTATCACACTGTTCTTATACTTCAATGGCTAAGAAGTTAGCCTCCAATTATGTCAGGAGAACTACGTAATCCAAAAACCATATCCAGATCTGATCAACAGAAAACAAACCCGAAACTACATGGGGTTTTAAAACCTTATGCTTAGGCCTTCTTTTATCTTAATGCTTCAGTACATTTCTTAAAGCTACAGAGATAGCCAGAGAAACTGAGATAATCTTAAATAATAAAAAGGAATTATTCTGGGTGCTAGTAAGACAAAATTACTGACAATACAGATAACTAATGAAGTTCCTCAAAGCAGTATTTAGGCCTGATATACATGCACATACATCTTCACATACATTTTTTACTTAAGACAGAAATGTGAGGGAAAAAGAAATGTTTTAATCTCTTTAAACTCTACTTAAGAGTTGCTCAATTATGCCTGTAGTAATCACATCCAGCAACATATACTCAAATCATATGTACATATATGTATTACAAAGTTCACAAGTCTCAATTCTATAATAACTGAAAAAACATTATCAAGTTCATGATCAATACAGCAATAAATGGCCAGTTATCTTTGAAATCTTTTGACTTCATGTAGCAAGGTGCTCTGACCTTCATTGATTGCTAGTAGCTGAAACACAATTATGCCTGCAATTCATCCAAAGCATGAGAGGTACTCATTCTCATACCTGTTTTCCCAATAATTAATGAATATATTATCATAATCAAAGGAAGAATCAGATCTAACTTTGCAGGTCCTGGTGTTCTCATGGAAGAAGGCAAGCCAGATTTATCAGAATCTAGTAGTACCAAGTGGTTTAGAGCATCAGAACGTGCATCACCCCTTAAAACAGAGCTCAGAACTGAAAACTGTCTTTTCTTTCTTCAAGGATTCCGCTTCAGGGCAGTTCCTTTGCCTTTCAGCTACAGATTTCAGAGGTAGAACTGGTTATGTGAAAAGCTAAAGTACTCTCAGATAAGAAAATACAATATAGAATAAGAATTTTAGGCTTCTAGAGCTATTAGTTACATCTTTACCAATCAACCCTATTTATTGCTGAATACTTTCCATGTTTATTTTTACAATGTAGGCTCATCAAACCTTAAAGCTTTTTCCACCAGAAAGCATTTCCTTTGCACTGTGCCTTTTAATTCTCTGTGGGAAAGGAATCATGTAGCCATTATCTATACAAAAGATTTTACATCTCTGTTGTAGATAAATTTTCTCTATTTCAAGTGCTTATTAATACGCATTTTCATACTGCAGATAATTCCACTGAAGTACCGTTATCAAAAGTGGCAAGGATGGAGCCACCCACATCTGTGAGGAGAGCCTAACCCTCCCAGGAAAGAGCAGCTAAGAAGGCATGTGAAGGGCCATGAGCAGCAGCATAACACGCACACATATATATAGGCAGCTCTAACAACCAGGAGCACAGTGACACTGTGCTGCAGGCATAGTGCAACAGTAGGGTGTGGTGCAGCCATTTGCTCAACACTTTGCCCAGGCAGGCCACCAGACAACCAGCTATCTCTCTTCTGAGAGCGGCACAGTACAACACTATATTGAAGCAAACATAGTGACCACCTGCCACAACAGTCAGGCTGAGGAGGAAACCCAGACAGAGAGGCCACAACACTGGATGGACACACGCACCCAGACAGACCTCCTGCAGAGCAACAGAGCTGCCCACATCCTTGGTTGTAAAGAACTCCAGAATGTCAAATTCCCGCAAGGGCCTGAGGAGGATGTGAGTGCAAGTGTGCCCCATTTGATGGGCTTTTTTTAGCAGGCATGGAATGTGAAAACAAGAAAGGATTCTTTAGATTGATCAGTCGTATGAGACAAGGCAAAGGAGAGTGCACCCTCTGATAAATAAGAAGGGAGAACTGGTTTCAACTGACATGAAGAAGGCAAATACTTCATCTCAGTCTGCACTGGCAGTCAGGATTCTCATGCCTCTCACATTACTGAACCTCTAGGCAGGGGCCAAGGGAGCAAGATTCCTCAATGTAAGAGCAGAGGAAGTCTAAGTTCATCTCATGAGGCTACATGTGTACAAATCCATGGGGTCCAATAACATGCATCCCAGGGCCCTGGAGTAGCTGGCTAATGTGGTTGCCAAGCCACTCTCCATCACATTTGAAAAGCCACAGCTGTCAGGTGAAGTCCTTGGTATTGAAAAAAGGGAAGCATCACTCATTTTTAAGAAAGGGAGAAAGGAAGACCTGAGATAAGACAAGCCAATGTCTGTATTAGAAAGATCATGGAGCAGATCCTCCTGGACGCTTTAAGTCACATGTAAGATGAGAAGTTCATTCAAGACAGCCACGCTTAGCTTCACTAAAGGGCAGCTCATGCCTGACTGATCCGGTGGCCTTCTATGATGGAGCAACAGCACTGGTGGACAAAGGAAGGGCAACGGATATCATCTACCTTGACTTTCACAAGGCCTTTGACATGGATCCACACCATATCCTTATAAGTTAAAGAGATACAAATTCAAAGGCTGGACTATTACTATAACTGAATGGTTGCAGTCCTCTGGAGAGCTGTGATCAGTGGCTTTATGTCTAAGTGGAGGTCAGTGATGACTGGTATTCCTAAGGGTTGGTACTGGGAAAGCTAACTCTTTAACATCTTTAGCATCAATGACATAGACAACATGATCAAAGTGCACCCTCAGCAAGGCATGCGGATGACACCAAGCCAAGTAGTGCAGCTGATATGACAAAAAGAAGGGAAGCCATCCAAAGGTATCTGAACAAGCCTGAGCAGCGGGCGCATGAGGACTTCATAAGATCCAACAAGGCCAAGTGCAAGGAGTTATACTCGAGTTGTGGTAATCCCAGATGTGTGTTCAGACTGGGAGGAGAACTCATTGATAACAGCCCTATGGAGAAGGACTTGGGGGTCATGGTAGACAAAAAGCTGGACACGAGTCACCAGCAAACACTTGAAGCCCAAAACGCCAACAGTACCCTGGGCTGCACCTGTTCTGCCCTAAAGAGGCTCCATCTGGAGTGTTGGCAAGCATTTCCACAGCAGGGGAGTTGGAACAAAATGATCTTTAAGGTTTTTCCCAACCCAAGCCTTTCCATAACTCTATTAACTGTAGATATAAAGGTTAAAGAAAAGAATGAAGGTCGGAATGCTGAAGGTTAGGTCCAAAGAGACCTCCCAGAATAGCAAAAGAAATTGTTCAGTTCTGTATGAAGCATTGGTTAGACAGGCCAGGTAGTAGAATGAAATCATACCTATCTAATCTCACACAGAAGACAGTTACAGATAGAATGTCTAGATAGAAGGTTAGAACAATAAAAACAAAGACAACAGGATTACGAAAACCTGTAGAAAAGGAACCAAGGCTTATGTTTAAAAAATATATATATGCACAAGGAAAAACCCTGACCTTCTCAAAAACTATTCTGTTATGGAACTCATATGTAAACAGAGTAGTGTACTTCAAAGTAGGAAAAGTACAGAATCTACCATTCTCATACTTCTAGTTAGGCAGTTATAAAACAACATACGTAGCATTAGAACAAGAAGCATCTATCTCCTGGTTACGTTTGGAAAAGTCCATCAGAACAAGTTATTTAAAAGTTAATTTTCAGTGACAAAAAAGTCTTCTCTCCTGACTGACAGAAAAGAGGCAAGGAAAACACTGACTCAAAATGCAGGCCTTTTGCCTTCACTGTCACATGCTGCACTTGAAGAGAAATTAGTATCAGAACACTGAGCCTTTATCAGACCTCACGATGTGAGTGGACACTTAAGTTTTAAGCAAAGCTTTTTAAGCTTCTACCTGTAACCCCCAAGCATCATGCACCTTGTGCAGACATTATTTTTTAATCTAGCTAAAACCATCGGAGGATAGAGGTGACACTCAGCAACTGGCTTCTAGCAGGATCCCAATCTACTCCCTCCAACTAGAATATGATCTTATTAGCATCATTAGAAAGATAAAAGGTAAACTCCACAACCCATTTTATAAAGCATTGAGAGACTTAGAAAGCACTCCACATTCTTTTAGCATAGTTTCACATTCATTTAACAACTGCACAGTGTAGCTTCCGTTGGAAAAGTTTTCAGGAGCACAACCAGTGTCAGTGTGTTTCCTCACAGGTTTAAACACAGTCAAACAAAAACACAGATCAAAGTTTGCACTGCGATTTCCTATGAGCAGCTCTACTATACACTATTTTGGCTGTTAGAACTGGATAACAGTCACTCCAGATTATAGCATTAATTTTCTTTTATTCCTGAGCACCTAGTGTTTTCAAAGTCACTTATGTTCAAACTACCTATCTTACTTTGGTCAGATTTCAGTTTAAATTCAGACTTTATATTATCCCAGTACAGTTTTCCTATACTAGGGGACAGAAAGAGCTGAGTAGGGAAATTTTTAATGGCAATTCTGAGGTTTTTGACTGTGCAACATCTTCCAGAAAGTATATTCCTTTAGCAACAGTTGAGAATTTAATATCCCAGAAACACTAAGAAATCAAAATAAGAATAGATTATACTTGATGCACCAATAAATAAACTGTGTTTATCAGCAACATAAACACAGAAAATCTCCACTACCTTCTAATAACAGCACGCAAGTTCTAACTCCAGTTAATGTATGCAAATACAAAGTCTATTGTAACAAGTTGTCCCTTGAAGTCAACAGCATTATAATTATATTTCTGTTCAACTGTTTTGCTAAACTTAGATGTAATGAATTATGCAGCGTACTTCAAAAACACTCAGATTATAACAGAAATTGTAGTATGTTTCTTACTCCACTCAAAAGCCTCTACATACCCAAACAGGAAGCATTACCTGGGTCATTATGCGAGTGAGGCACAACAAAAACTTGAAGTGGTTCACTGTCCCATTCATTTTCGTTGTATGTAATATCAAATCCTTGTTTCCAAACACCACCATCTGGATTATCAAAAGGAAGGATGTCATAAACATCCAACATCTAAAAAGAAAATACAAAATAGAAATTATCAAAAAAATTTATTAAACCAAAGCTGTTTTCTTCAAAAAACAGCAATAAACACTGGATCAGCCTGTTCATTACAAAGGAAGAGATTCACTGTAAGATGAAGCTCCTTGCACACCTCCGAGATTTGCTTCGTATTTTTGAGTTACATAAGCAGTTTTAGCAAGATAGATATCACTTAACATTTTTCCCCAAACAAAATCTAGCAAAAATTACCTTTTAAATTCATCTTTAAAATCTAAACCAGAGTAGATGTATTTTCACAATAAGTATACAAAAAAAACCCTACAAAGCTAACTAGCATGAAGTCTTCCTCAGCTTGAAAGCAGTTCACAATGTAAGATTATCTGTAACAACAGGTTTCATTCCATGAAGCTCCTTCCAGAGCTGGTGCACTTAAGTGATGATTAAAGCAAAAAAAAAAATGCTTTCAGAAAGTAAGGATTTTAACAATTTCAGTTTAATTTCACAGCAGGCGAAGCAGAGCAAACTACGAATTTGTTAATTTGAACTGCATACTATTAGGCTCAAAACAAACAGAACAGAACTTCAAGTTGCCATCTTAGACCATCCTAAATAGAACAAGACAGCTATTTTAACTTGTGCTACAGCAGTGTTGGCAGAAATTATAAGAGAATAAAAAGCTGGGTGCTTTTTCTGTTGTTGTTTTCCTCAGCACACAAATTACGAGATATTCACAATCCTGTGAGAAGATGAGAAATGAACCAGCATGGAAGATTACATTTTCCTATTTAAAAAAGAACACTGATCTCAGAACACTGCAAAACTATGTAAAGGAAAATATAGACCTGCTGGAGCATGTCCAGAGATGGGCCACAGAAATGGTCCACAGAATAGATCTCTCTATGAGGACAGGCTGAGAGTGCTGGGGCTGTTCAGCCTGGAGAAGAGAAGGCTGTCAGGTGATTTGATAGCGACCTTCCAGTATATAAAGGGGAGCTACAGGAAAGAACAGGACAGGCACTTCAGCAGGGTCCATGGTGACAGAACAAAGGGAAATGGTTTCAAGCTCAAAGAAGGTAGATTTGGGTTAGATAAAAAGAAAAATTCTTTTGTAGTGAAGATGGTGCAGCACTGGAACAGGTTACCTAGTGATGTGGTTGGTGCCCAGTCCCTGGAGACTTTTGAGGTGAAGTCAGATAAGGCCCTGAGCAACCTGATCTAGCTGTGGTGTCCCCGTTCAATGAAGAGGAATTAAACTAGATGGCCTTCAGAAGTCCTTTCCAACTCTTAAGGATTCTATGATTCTAAGATCATTAAGACAGCAATTATTCTAGCACATTTTCTGTGAGGCCCTTGGTGCTTGAAGGTGTCGTGCAAAAATGTTCATGCAAAAAAATTCCTGCCTTGAAGACAGGATATGTTCATACCTGGCCCTGATGCATAAATGAAGTGAGTTTACAAATACAGAAGAAAAATAGAAGTTTCCTCCAAGCACAGCAGATCTCTTTAAAGAAAGTACAAGGGAAGGACTGAGACAGAGCATCTCAGCTGACAGGAGGAAGGATGGAGAGCAAGTGGAAGACATAAGGAAATTAGTAAACCAGAAACTGACTTTATTTAGGGATAAAAGAAAATGAAATTACTTATGAATCCTGAGTGCAGCATAGAGTTGGTTGAGAACATGTCCTCATGTCAGAGACATAGCTCTGGAAATGTGGGATCCAATGAGAACTAGGAATATATGCAATTGCATCAGACATTTGTAATGCCAGACAAAAATAATGCAGGCAAAAATGTTATTCTAACAAGAGTAAGGTTAAGTTACTCAGACAAAGTTTCAACACAGGCATTTTGATTTGGTAACCACCTAAAAAGACAAGATTCTGCATTAAATAATCTCAGGTCTTCCACTGGAAGCTGTTTTTTCCTGGATTATACAGCGTTTGTGATTGTCAGTGTAAACGCACTGCTTAATCACATCATAATGCTGCACTTACAGCAGCTAAAAGGTAGGTACTAGTTATTCTAAGATTCTAAGATTAACCAGGATAAAAGAATTTTCAGTTTCTAAAAGCTTTAGATATTGCGGGTTTGTACAATAAGCATGTATAAACTGCCAAAAAAAATACTCATTATGTGGGATACTTTCACCTGACCACACTGTAAGACAGTAATAAAGCAATAACTGTAAGTCAAAGCCTTGACACTTAACATAGCAGCTCTGTTATTAAGCAGTTTCTTCTATACACCAGTGTTGAAAATAGTGATTAGCTGCCCCAAACCAACCTTCAGCCAGTTCCTTTAAATAGCAAAATTGCTGCTTCAACTTGCTTTTGCCTTGGGCTTTCAGGATATAAGCTTTTTAGAAATCTGTATTCAGCATTCTCAAAACAGATTAGATTCATATATTTCTTATCTGTTTTATTTGCATAGTTGGAGCACATAGCTGATCCAACACCCAAACTTCTTTCCCCTTTCATTTTATTCAGAGTACCTGGCAAGTGCATGCATTTTAGAAGTTACATTCTAATATATTCAAGTCAGTCAAGAATTAAAAAGAGGGGGAAAAACCATTTTTATCTATTTTTTTGTTTACTTACAAATCAAGCTAAAGGCTTAATTGGGCCAAGAACATGTGTCAGCTGTGTGAAATTTACTCAGCACTCCCAAGAACTGGGCAAAATTGAAAACAGCAGTGAAGAAAGTTTTATTCTTTTGGTAGATTTCTACATCTGATCCAACAACTCAAGTTAAACAACTGCTTTATGTGACTGAGCTAGGAAGAAAAACTGACACACAGCATTTGGAATTGTCAGTTTTCACGTGCCTTCAGAAAAAAGCCACTGTATCTCACCTCTACTTGAGAGAACAATCAAACAGGAAGGCACATACTCAGGAAAAATATAATTTAAATACATAAAGCACAAACTGTGTTCAGGACTAATATTGTGCATGCAAATAAACACAAGCTAGAATGTAAGCCATCATAAACCTAGAACTAGCAGTGCCTCAGCTGGGCCTTGACTAAATATCTGAGTTGCATGAAATGATGTCTCATCACAGCTACGCTGGAATTGCTTCCACCTTTGAACAACATTGTTTAACAGAAAACACGGGTGCAACAGGAGCAGGCACATACATTTTGTTTTGCCTGTTCAAGGAGAACAAGGAATGGTTATATGGATAACAGGCTGAAAGCATTTCCTTGCTTTTCTAGGATTTCATTTTCAAGAACTATGATTCTTCTGTGAAATGCATCCTTCGCAGAAAATGAAGTGCAGACTCTGCAGATTTGCCAGTTACCAATCATAGACCATAAGACTGAGAAATTCTTTTGAAGTATCAAGCATAAAAACATTTATTTAAAAAGCAACAATTCATGGAGGCACACAGATTCCTACGAGTCTCTCATGGGAGATGCCTGAATTCCACATAAATGTATCTGTGTTCTGCAAGATACCACCTTGTACAGTCCACAATATACTCAATATATATTAATTATAGATATTAACATATAACAATATATATACACATATAATATATTAGATAAAAAGGGAACTGAGACTATACTCACAAGATCTGGGAACTGCAACTCAGGAAACAGATCTTGGAGTTCTCTGAAATAACTGTCTCAATGACCTGGTGTGCTATCTAGAGAGGTTTCCCTCCTGCCAGGGGTCCAGATGCAGATTGTTACAGAGCTCCAAGCTTGTTTGGCTCCCTGACTACGACTCCTTGTTGCTCTTCCAGGGGCACAAATGACACTGCCAAGGGCAACCTGTACAACATCAGAAGTGACTACAGAGCTCTAGAGGCAGTAGTCAAAGACATGGAGGCCTAGGTGGTGTTCTTCTCAATCTTGATAATGAGGGAAAAAGATGTGACAGCCGAGATCAATAACTGGATGAAGTGGTGTTGGCAACAGGATTTGAGATTCTATGACCATAACACCCTGTTTGCAGATTAGTTTCTGCTTGTAAGAGATGGGATGCTTCTCATTAGAAAGGACAAAGTGATCTTTGCCTGTAGAATGGCTCTCATGGTAGGGACAGCTTTCTCCTGGGAATGATGGGTAAGAGAGAGAGTTGTCAGCAGACGTGTGAGGGAGGGAATAACTGGCAAGGTTGACAGCAAATGGCCTACAGCGAGACAAAGCAAGATGATTCCAAGAACTACAGTGTTGAAAGGAAGGAATACAAGCTCTTGAGAAAAGTCGGGCTGAGAAGACAAAGAAGGGGAATTACCCATTATGTGAGAAAGCTCAAGCATGTAGAGTTCTGCCTACATATGGACAAAGGAGCCAACTGCTAGATTATCCGTAAGGATTGAAAAGATAGTTTGGATAGTACTGAAGTGGGTGACTGGTATAGGCTGCTTGAGAAGGAGATCAGCAGATAAGGCCCTCTGCAGAGAGACAGGAGCACCGTCATGTTTGCAGGCATGGGCTGCAAGAACCACAGGCAGCTCACCCATGCCAATTACCAACACAGCAAGGCAGAAACAAAAAGGAAGTTCCTGGAGTGCCTCCATCACAATCTGTAATGAGAGGTACCCTGCTGAATCTCACCTACACAAACCAGGAGGAGCATTTTGGGGATGGTCAGACAGGACCATGGTGATGTTAAAGTTCAAAGTCATGAGAAATGGAAAAAAAAAAAAAGAACGCAACACCTGACTACAAAAAAAAAGCTGACCTCAGTCTCTTCACTTGGAAGGGTCTCAACAGATAAGGCCCTGAAGATAAGAAGGACCCAAGGAAACTGGTTAATAATCAAGAATTACCTTATCCAAGCTTAAGAGCTCTACAAATGAGAAGTCAAGCAAAAATGCCCTGGTGAGTTCGTGATCTTAAGGAATATGGTCATGGCAAAAATAAAGCCCAACAGAATTAAGACCCTGAACATCATGGTCCAGAGGAGGGCCATGAAGATGATCAGAGGGCTGGAACATCTTCCCTGCAGAGAAAGTCTGAGGGATCTGCGCTTGTACAGCCTGTAGAAGAGAAGGCTCTGAAAAGACTTCACTGCGTTCTTCCAGTACTTCAGGGGAGCTTATAAGAGGAGGCAGACCAATTTTTTACATGGTCTGACAGTGATAAGACAAGATGCAGTGGCTTTGAACTACAAGAGAGGGAATTCATGTTAGACATTATATACAAATTTTTTAGTTACAGGGCAGTAAGGCACTGAAACACATTACCCAGAGAAGCTGTGGATGTGCAAACTAAAGAAATAAGAATACAGTTCATGCCTCTTCAGGTCACTTTTTTTCTTTAAAAAAACTCATGCTCAGTTTTAAACAGAGCAACATTACTATGCACAATATTAGATGGTTCAGTGGTTGAAGGAGACAAAGAGGACATACCTTGCAATCAGTTAAATTCTCACTTGAATGTTATTTTCAGCAGCCAGCTCTATTAACCATAAAGTAGGAAGGATATTGTAAGTAATCAAATCTATCATTTCTTGTTTTACAATTTTCCCCATTAAAAATCATCCTTCACCAATACTATCCAAGAATGTTTTGGTTCTCATGTTATTAGTACATTGTTTCCTTCAGCTTACGCAAAGAAAATAAATCTCTTGGAATAACAAAACCTAGTAATATTTCCCATTGAAATATTTGAGGTTTTTAATCCAAATTTGAATCTGTTCTCCTAATAGCCTTTCCATTATGGATAACTATGATTCCCATAATTAATTCAGTGAAGCATCTTCTGCGTTCATTCTCTATAGCAATTATTATCCAAACATAAATCTCATCTATGTTCTCTCGTTTCTTTCTAATCTCTCATTTCTTTGTTATATATTCTCCTTAAAGACAAACACAGAAAAGTCCAAATCTATAGTTTTAAGTTAATATTTATGAACAGCAGATAATTAACACTCAATCTGTTTAGAAGTTAAAAAATGCTCTTCAAATAAACTGCTCAGAACTTCTTACTCTTTATAAAAATCTAGAAGAAAATGAATAAATTGAGGTTGAGAAGTATAACATCTTTAGTGAGTAATTACATGGTAAAGCCATTCAAGCATACTAACTTAAATTAGTTAACTTAGGTTAATTGGTGCTACCAGAAATCTGCTAACACCAAGACTTTAGATTCCATAAATGAAATATACATCAGACTAGCACAACAATAAGTTTTATATAAAGCAGTATTAAAATTACTTAATAACAGATGGCTGATAATCCCCCCATGACTATAAGGTACTAATACACTGACATTCTTGGCCTGTGTAAGTGAGAGTCCAGGAACAGCACTGAGAAGATTTCCTGCTACTTACATATATATGCATATAGACTTAAAAGTAAGGAAAACCACCATAAAGCAAATTACATAGGTAGCTCTAAAAGTAATCCTCCTGTTTGTTTCCATGGAATCTACAACAGTTATAAAGAGCACAGTAATACTATTTAATAGAACAAACTCTCTGCTACAAAACGCATACTTTCTAATCATAACAATTTAGCAGGTCCTACAGTTTAAGCCAAAACATTTTACCTCAAAATTCACAACATCCATATTCACTTTAACTTATTCCTAATACACCTACGAAAAACTTAATATGAAAACAGACTGTGTGAGGAATAACCTGTTAACGATCCACTGTCTTGAAAACAAGTTAAGGCTAATGCATAAGTCTTAACATGCAATACAAACACAAAGAGTTAGATATTACTACCCTTAAAAATCTTCCTCCGTAAGAGACATATTAAGTAAGTGACTATCCCTGAAGAGCTGAAAGGCACTATAAATGATAGATCAGAGATTACAATTGTTCTGATGTGTAAACTTATTCATCTTAAATCCACCGTCTTTCGCCTACAATAGAAATACTTTCACTCGTAGAATGAGAGAAAGCTGGAATTCAAAATTTAATCTTTGCTTTAGAGTACTATGAATATTTATAGCACTCCCACAAGACTCCCAAAAACTGTACAGATTGCAAACTTCACACGGTATTCTTAGCACTCCTGAAACACTGCATTAAAACTGAATATATAAGAGTCAATGAACTCACAGGCATCACCAGAAAGCAAAATAAATTGAGCTTGAAGAATTTGACTTTCAAAAACTACAGCCTGACCAGTTCATGCCAACCAGTTGACAGGGTATATGTTCCTCCTTTCAGAGGAAGGCATCCATACAAACGGGAGATGCACAGCAACACTAAAATATACAAATGATATTCAAAATAGAGCACAATACTGGTGACTGTCATAAATGATTAACTGTTAAGCAAGCTTCATTTCCTTTTCAAGACCCATCTACACATATATCACTAAAATGTAAAGCCTGTTTCTATCAAGATTAATATTTCCAGATTATTCTACACCAGTTTTACAAGAATTTCAGGAAACCGGAATGAATTTGAGAACTTCTGAGAACACTGCACAATAAAAAAAACTGTGATTAATTTTGAATTGTTTGTTTTTAAAAACTTTAAAGCATTCAGACATGTTGGGTCATCATAATCACATTTTGTTTCTACACAGTTGAGAGAAGGTAGAAAGGAACAGTTTCATAACATCTGTCAAACACGACAGTAGTTGAACAGTTCTATTACATCTTAGGTAAGGGGGTTAGTTGCAGGCTTTTACCAGTATGTAGATGTTTTCAGAATTATAAAAGGTAATGGCAGTTAGGATAACAAGAAAGACATTCTGCTTACCTGCACATCTGAACTATGACTTCCACTTTTTGAAGCAAACAAACAATCCTCGGAATCAACTGAAAGCAGAGTGGGAGCGGAACGGAAGAGCTCCAGCTGGGACCCTTGACTGAAGTTTATAGTCACTGGATTTTTTTGACCATCTTTTACTGATTCGCTCAGATTGATCACAGAATCTCGTATGTTTGAAATAATCTCATTATTTTCTGCCAAAAGGCGTTCAAGATGATCTATTTTCTCTTGCAATATTGAAAGCTGGCCCTGTGTAAAGAAAAATGCAAAGTTAATTACTTCTCAGACTAATTCTTGATTTCTCCTTTTACATCAATTTCACAGTAGTAATATTATCACAAAAACACTATATTTTATAAGATGACAAAGAAATCAAACCAACACAAGAAATTTACTCTCAGAACATGAAAAAATAGCAAAAGTGATATTCCTAGGAGGTCTTGTTGTTTCAAGTACCAAATATGTCTAAATCAAATTTTTCATGTCTATTAAAGACGTGCAAAAAAAAATCTTCATTTGTCACTGCATCAAAACACCAAAGGGAAAGCCATTTTCTTTAGACATGGAATTAACAGAACATAAATACATTAGTTTTTCCCTCTACAAGTGAAATATTTCAGTAAATATGTTTTATTTTCAGTGAAATGTGAAGACAAATGAACAGAAGCACAAAAAGAGATTTCCTTAACTGCCTGAATATTCTAAAAATCTGTAAAATTAGACAGTCAATGCTGTTCTGTAAGAGAACAGTTCAAACCAATAGCATCTGCACTTAGAATACCACATTCAGTAGCTGGAGAACAGGATTCTGTAGATAATTCTAGTGTACACCACAAAAGGAAGGACAGAAGATAATATCAACACACTGAAAGAAGTCAACGTAGCTCCAAAGTAACTTGGAAGCAGAGGTGCAGACCTAGAGCACAAAGCAATTTATGGCATTTAATTACCACAGTGTTGGAGTACAAGAGATAGCATACGAGACGAAGATGCCTAGAATGGTACTGCTCTTTGACATACTACCACTCATTCCAAATCACTTTGGGTATGCTTTATTATTTTTCAAACAGTGAATGTGTTAGCTTTTCCACAGTCACAAGGCCATATCACCCAGCATGTTTTTAAGGTTATTTAATCTTAATAATAATTTCTTTCCTCAGAAAGATTTCAACTTAACAATAATAAAAAATAAAAAGGAATTGGGTGTTTCTCTATTTTTAAAATTGCAGACAGACCCCTAAAAATATACAGTGTCTGAATTTGTTTCGTCAGAAAGTTGTAATTGCAACAAAATCATCTGTGGATTCAAGTGTTTACGTTTCACCCATTACACAAAATACAAATAATAGTCATTCAGCAGACAATCATTCTGTGATCTATGCTTTTAATGGCAGGTTAAACACTTTCCTATGGAAAGTAAGAAGTATAATAGAATAGCATCAGAAAGACCCTCAGTGGATTAGACTTTTTCTCCCCATGACAATCATTCACTTAAGAGCCTTCCATTTTTCTCTTAATGTACAAATTGCCTTGTTCAAAAGCCAACTAATTCCAACTTCTGTAGTTTGCAAGGGCTTAAGTCTTCTTTTAAAGTTGTGATGAGCACTGTACTTTAAATCCTGCTCAGTTTTGAAAGTCTGTAGGAAAATACATCCCTTAATACAAGATATCAGTCATCCTCTTGAGTTCTACTAGGTATTTCTGTAATTTCATCTCTACAGCAGTTCTTTGTAATTATGCAGAAGACAAGTTTTAGTCTTCTTTAAATTTTACAGTTGGTAAGTTTGTCCCCTCATTTGCCAGGCTGTACAAAATGCTGATTCAGTGCTTCGTTTTGTTTTTAGTTTTATGCATCCTGAAAACGGTAACAGTTTTTAAACTATAACACATGTAAATCCTCACTGTTTCTCAAAAGACAAAAAAAAATGCATCTTGACAATAGATCCAAATCATGTTAATTGAGATATAGAGCAAAAACCCTAGATTCTACACAGACTGAAGTCAAATACCAGAAACTTAAAAAATAAACGAAGAACGGGAGATCTATATGTAGATGACAGGACACGTGCAAGAAAGAAAAAAAGTGTCGTCCCATGCCCCCTAGTGGCCCAGAAGAAACAGCAAAGCTGAAAATCTTTCACAAACTACATTAAATATTGTAGGTACACATTTCATAAAAATCAGTATTTTCCCTTTCAAAGTCTGATATTTAAAAGAAATACAACACGGGACAAAGCTTCTCTACTCGGATGACATCCCGTTATGCCACTCTGAAATGAACAATAAAAAATAATACTCAGGCTATACAGGCTGCCCAATGCAGTCTCTGATCTTTACATTCTTAAAAAGCTAAAGTATAGCTATCATCTACTGTATCTATTACCTGCTTCACTGCATATGATTATGGTTGGAAAATACCAAATGAGTAAGCGGTTAAAATGTTACTCACACCTATCTCACCACTATATACTCTTCTTCTGCAACTGTAAAAACACACAACTGTTTAAAACTTCCCATTCATGCATGTTTTAGAAATATTTTACTTACGCCTACAAGTGAAGAGCCTTACAGTGATTACCAATAGCCCACCAACTATCCTGTCATTGATTACACCACTGATCTGCCTCATGTCATCTAGCTAAGTACTGTCTTTCCAGAAGCTGTCAACAGCAGGCAGAACATTTAAAAAAATAACACTGAATGCATGTTTAGACTCATCCTTCCATTGGCATATACTGCCAGCTTCTGGCAGTCATACACAAACTTCTGAAGTCAGAGATCATGTTATATTTCTTGTATCTGTAAGATGGATGTTTTGCTTAAATTTCTATGCTTTAAACCTTAAATTACCTATGATATGTTCAAGCATTTTACAGCATGTTATATGGCAAAAATAGTTTAAAAATTATATTTAAAATTATACGTTCCTAAAGTTTCGTGCCCAAATAGTAATTTTTTCCCCGTTCATCTTCAAGTAATGATTTTTTGTATTATAATAAATTTCCATCCATGATTTATTTTTAAGGTGGAAAATTCAAGTCTACCTATAACATTGAAGAGCAGCGATTTTTATGAGAATATTAAGCATGTAATTACTTCATCTTTGGGGATAGAAATCTTTACCTAACCTCCCACGGTGGAAACTAACAACAGACATTAATTAAAACTATCTGCTTTCTTTTCCAAAGACTATGAGACCTATCATGTCTCGCTTATAAACGTTTCAAACAGGACATTTAATAACTCAGCTTGAAAGAAAAACATCAAATAATAAGCTATAGTTAAGAATATTTAACTACAGCCCCATGCAGTACCCAGTAAAAACTGACAGGTAACCAAGTCTTTGTAGATTTTGAAAATATTTTCAATTCTCATTGCACAATATACCAGCTATTGGATTTAACTTTAAGAAACAGCAGTATCACAAACTAAAAGTGGATCCTAGATTTCATGAAGTATAAAAATAGTGTCAAGAATGCATTCTCAAGTTCATAATTTCATACAGAACACTTACCAAAAGCTTTTTTCCCCTCCAGTCTACATCCACCTTTTCTCCTTATTCACATTTTTAGTGGCTAGGAGTAGACAATGTTTAAAATGTAGTATTCAATAATGAAATTACTTTAGAATTTGAGATAAACATGAAAAATACTGTAAGCCTTCAAGACAATGAAAGTAACGCAAACAGAATTCAGCTTCAGCTTTGATAGAGACAGGTAACTGACCTACACTGCCCCATTTGCTAGTTGCCAGTTTATTGTTGCCAATTTACTTGCTAATCTGCTTTACTACACATTACAAGAGCACCAGATAGGTCTAATTAAAAGATAAAACAGAAGATAAAACACATAGGACCTCTACTGATCACTAAAATCATACTTTAGCAGTATTTTTCTAAATTAAGTTTGAAAGTTTTCCACATATTGGGAGTGAAGAGCAGTTTTATTTTAAATATCTGAGCAGAGATGCATTAATTTCATCTTAGTCAATTGTACCTGAAATGCTATAGTCTAAATGGCTTTGTAAATACTAGACAGCAAAACATGGATTGCTATACAATTCATACACATCAGCAGATTTTGCCCAGAGTTTACAGCATTAGTTCTTCCTAGAACAGAAGCAGTTCTCTTCCAAGACTCTGAGTTCCACTCAACCATGTAGAAAGTGGGAGATATGCTTTCTGGATAACTACTGCTCAGTCTAAATGGAGACCACTAAAAGCCACTCTGTGAATCTACGTGCTTATTTTACATAAGGAAATGGAGTGTGAAATTATGTGAATCATTTGACTTAAAAAGCCAGTCAACTACTTTTTAGAAACTTTGGTAAAAATGTCTTTTTTTCATTTTTCTCCACGTTCAAATATTGAAGGGCTATACAAATAAAGATTTTACTTAGAAGTAAGAAGGCAACATAGCTCTCACTTCACAGTGATGATAAATACTACTACATGAACTCAGAATATTCTAGAATTCCGTGTGGTGCAAAGTACCAACAAATCCAGCAGTACTGAAACTAGGTAGATCTGCTTTGGTAGAACAGCCTCACTTGAGCAGGTCGTCTCTTCAGCATCCTCAAAGTTATACAGGGTTGGAAGATTTAGTTTCAGTCTAAAATGAGGATAACACAGATTAAATCTCTGCCCATTTGGGGGAAAAGGAAAAGAAAAAAAATCCATGCATATTAGCCGCATTGAACAACCTGCTCCTACCATTGTAGGAAGGAGCTACATTTCTTTACCTTTCTAATCTTTTCAAGACCCAAACCCTTCAGAACTCTCTGCTTTCTCACTGTCTCCCACTTATTCTTGTCTGTTTGTACTTGATACTGTAGAAAGGACTCTCCCCAGAAACTAGCACACTGTTACACAGCACAAGGAGAAAAGCCCAGTAACACAATGAAACACTGTGTGCAATGAAGGATCGACAGCAAGCTGAACATGAGCCAGCAGTGTGCCACAGCAGCCCAAAGGGCCAACCGTACCCTGAGGTGCTCCAGGCCTGGGCACTGCCAGCTGATGAAGGAAAGGTTATTCCACTCTGCTCTGCGCTGTGTAGCCTCACCTGGAGCACCGGGTGTGGGTTTGGATGCCACAATACATGGACATAAAACTATTAGAAAGTGTCCAAAAGGGGACTATGAAGGTGGAGAAGTGGGGGGCAAGGTGTGCAAGGAGTGGCTGTGGTCTCTAGAGCAGAGGAGCTCAGGGGAGGCCTCATGGCAGCTGCAGCTTCTCACAGGGGGCACTGAGCTCTGCTCTCTGTGACAGGGAGCAAGGGAACAGCATGGAGCTGTGCCAGAGGAAGGGCAGCTGGGGGTTAGGGAAAGGGTCTACACCACAGAGAGGTTGGTATGGAACAGGCTGCCCAGGGCAGAAGGCACTCCTGTGCTGGAGTTCTGTGAGCATCTGGACACTGCTCTCAGACACAGGGTATGAATTTTGGCGTGGAGCCTCAAATTGGACTGGATGACCCTTGTGGGTCCCTTCCATCTCTGGATATTCTGTTGCTCTATTCTGGGCAAGGAAGAATAATTTCCTCCATCTAAGTATTCAACAATACAGAAAAGAATATTAGTAGCAACTTTCATTTCCACAGTAACAATCACTCATTTTATAAATGCAGCTCCTTTCAACAGGCAACTACTGACCATTTCATGGAGAAACTGGTAGCACAAATAATTGAAATGGGAACATGACAGTGCACGACAGGCCCATGGACCAGGT
>PPHD01009637.1:0-20445 GCA_002909625.1 Bambusicola thoracicus | reverse complement strand
CCAAAATGAACAAACAGTTGCTGTCTCTGTATGCAGACACCCTGTACACGTGTTCCTGGAAGAGGAACTGCTGGGAGGTTCCGTGCTGAGATGGCTGTTCTGCCTGAAGTTAGCTCAACTTCATCTGTTGTCACAGGTAGCCCTCATTCTGCTGGGTCTGAGCTGGTGTGCTGTAAAGCTACTCTATCACACTTGCTTAAATTATTTGAAATAAGAAAAGCAGGCTCTTATTATTAAACAGTAGTCTTGCTGGAGTGCAGTGTGGCCCAAACACTGCAGTATTTCAAGAAGCTGCTCCCTCAAGATGAATTTCTACATGAGTTTCTGTTACAATAATCTACTGTTTTGACGTTGGTTATGATTACTGCCAGTACTATAAAAACGTCTATAAGAAAGACTTACTCAATGCCACTTCGATGCAAGTGAGTAATAATATAAGCATGAGGGCGGGGAAGGGTGTATCCATTTAAAAAATAGTAGAAGAAATTATTCAAAGCTTTCTCTTGCATTGAAATTCTTTAGGTGGAGTCTGTGAAGAATTGAAAAGATCTGGAGAACAGGAACTGGTTAGAGCTGGGCTGGGTTAGGTTTGTACCTAGATCTTCCTTTTGAGTTCAAAGAGAGATGTGAATACATGACTTGTGCCCAACAGATAAAGGGTGTACAGTGGCCAGAAGTCAGGAAGAAATCCATCTGGTCACAAGAGGATGTCGACCCAATCTGTCCCTTCCTTTGCCTGACCTGTCATTGATTCTGCTGTTGCATGTGATTAGGGAAAATATCGAGAATGCAGAAGTTACTTTAACTTAGGGGATAGGGATAGCAGCTGGCACAAACCACTCAGATCCCTGCCATCGTCTGCCACCTGGAGTATGTAGCAGGCTGTCACCCAGAATATTGCTCTTCTCTTCTAATGGTAAATATATTGACTGTTGAAGACTATGGATTTCTGTGGGAGTGTCATAGTTATTGATGCTGAATATTTCATGTGCACTACCTCTTGTAATCCCACAGTATAGAACACTGATTTGGGAATGGAGAATGCATGTTAAATTAATTGAATAATTATTAAAAAAATATAATGTGGGAAACAGTGCATTTTGTTCTGGCCAGAGCACGTCTCTTAAGTGGGATTATGTTTTGCCCTACTTTGCTAGGGAATGAGGATGTGGGCATGCTTTTTAATGAGGTATATCAGAATAGTTATTCTGCTACAGGCTATAGCTTTCTTGCTTCTCTATATTTTCTTCTGTGCTTACACTGTTGTTTTCATGGCCACAGATATAGCTGTCTAGCATTCAGTTTTTCAGCACCTACTCTACTGTTAATGAATGTGATCATTTACACAGCGTCACTGTAGTATTGGCACGCTAAATAATTTAGTGGGCTGTGGCAGGTAGATAGCTCTATGGTGTCTGTGTTACTATGGCGATATATTTGCTTAATGTAAATATTAGTCATTCTGACCACATGAATCTCAGCTTCTGACATTATTAGCTGTATTTGGAAGGTAGGAATCTGTGTATCTTGAAGAAAGATTGTTCTGGAAGTAGTAATAGTTTAAAGATTATTTTCTTTTTTCATAATTCCTTCTGCTCTCTGACTGAACTGCATCATCTATTGACTGTAATGAACAGAGCAGAACATTTCTCCCATTTCTTTATAATAGAGCTGTATTACAACCATGATCAAGAAATATATAACTGTATTCTGATTCCCTAAAAATTCAGCTAACTGAAATGAACAGAAATAGGATCTTGAGGTCCATTAACTTTGCTTTTGATCACAGAGTCACAGCAGTTCTAGAAGCACAAGAGCTTAAAATCAGACCTGGAAGGAAAATTCCCTGGGGTACTGGATCTAGTGCTGTGGCTTGAAAACAAAGCTAGGCGTGAAGGGCTCTTCTGTTACCTTTATGAGTACTGTCAGGTGTAGAATTACTCAATAAATCCCTCATTTGGTAGAAACTTGATGTAAGCGATATGTTAATGGAGTTTATATTTCTTAAATGGTAATGCACATCGTTTTCTTGTCCCATTTTGTGGACAGTTTCCAGAGAAATACAACTGCCTTTTGCGAAGTCTTGTCTTGAAGGCCAATTCATTCCTGATTCTATGAGTTACTCTAATGATCTGCCAGCACTTCTAAGGCAATAAATAAGAATGATTTGAAAAAAAAAAATCAGTCTGCTAACGTATTTTTTGTTTTATTTTTATCTTTTGTGTTTTTAGACTATACGATATAGGCACAGAGTTTGTTACTTGGCAGTCTATATAAGACTTCCATCACTTCAAACCACTGATATTAAATGATGCTGAATATAAGTCTGTAATAGTCATGATACTGAATATAAGCGTGTAATAGTCATAATATTTTATGTACTATTTTTGAAGCTTATTTGATCAGTGTTGAAAGGAAGAGTTGTCGTGAGTGCACCCACCCCTTGTTTAGAATTTTGTGCATGTATATATATGTAAATAATTTTTCTATGTATTTGTATATTTATATATGTATGCTTTAGATGCCCTGTCTATAGATGCAGGAAAATATTGAAGCATTTAGATTCAGTATGTCTACTAAGTATTAGCGCAGTTGAAAGAGTAATTGGAGCGGCTTCTCTGATTATTCTTTTAGTAAACAAACCATAGTCATGAAATGGCTTGGGAAAAACCACGTCTGTTGTAATGTGTGGAAAGAAAGTGACTGCAGAGCCATTTTCTCCCTTGTGGGAAAATAACTGTGTAGAGAGGGAGGAAATATTGTGGGATTACTCTGACAGGATTTTCCATGAGAGAAAGAAGCTTGAAGGTTCTGCATTTCGATGGACAAGGAAAGGCAACTGATGTCATCTGCCTGGACTTGTGTAAGGCCTTTGACATAGTTCCGCACTGCATCTTTATCTCAAAATTGGACAGATATGGATTTGAAGGCTGGACTAATTAGGTGAATAAAGAATTGATTGGATGATTGTAGCCAGAGGTTTGCTATCAACAGCTCTGTGCTCAGCTGGAGGCCGGTAACAAGTGGTGTTTCCAAGAGGTCCGTCTTTGGACCGGTGCTCTTCAACATCTTTATCAGTGACTTGAGCAGTGGGGTTGAGTGTACCCACGGCAAGTTTGATGATGACACTAAGCTGAGTTGTGCTGTAGTTGACACAATAGAAGAGAGGGGCACCATCCAGAAGGATCTGGACAGTCTTGAAAAGTGTGTACATGAGAATCTAATGAGATTTAACAAGGCCAAGTGCAGGGTGCTGTACATGGGTAGAAGCAATCCCAGATAAGAGTGCAGACTGAGAGAAGAATTCATTGAGTGGAGCCTTACAAAGAAGAACTTGGGGGTCTTGGTTGACATGGACACGAGCCAACAGTATGTTCTTGCAGCTCAAAAGTCCAACTGTATCCTGGGCTGCATCAAAAGAGGTGGCCAGCAGGGAAAGGGAGGGGATTGTCCCCCCTCTACTCTTCCCTTGTGAGGCCCCATCTGGAGTACAGCATTCAAGCCTGGGGTCCTCGGTACAGGAAGGCTGCTGTTGGAGCAGGTCCAGAGGAGGGCTGTGAAGATGCTCATAGGGCTGGAGCATCTCATGAAGATAGTTTGAGGGAGTTGTGCTTGTTCAGCTTGGAGAAGAGAAGGCTCAGGGAAAACCTCACTGTGGCCTTCCAGTTCTTCAAGGGAGCTTACAAGAAGGAGGAGGACTGAATTCTGACATTGTCTGATAGTGATAGAACAAGGGGGAATGGTTTTAATGGTTTTTAAGCTGAAAGAGGAGTTATTTAGGTTTAGATGTTAGGGAGAAATTTTTTACTCAGAAGCTGCTGGAATAGGTTGCTCAGAGTAATTGCGGATGCCCCATCTCTGGAGGCGTTCAAGACAAGGTTGGATGGGATCCTTGGCAGCCTGATCTAATTGGCTGGCAACCCTGTCCGTGGCAGAGAGGCTGAAACTAGGTGGTCTTTAAGGTCCCATTCAACCTAAGCCATTCAGTGATTGATTCTATGATTTCCAAAGAGGTGATTATCTGTTCTTGAGCCAGGTTGTTGAGAAGGATCCTCTGGGCACCTAGCACTCTCTTCTGAGCACCTTTACTGATGCTGGGCTTCAGGATCTACTCACACTGCCAGCAGCTGGAAGAGACTGGTGGAGTTCCCCTGGCTTGGCTGTTCTATGACACTATAGCTGTTCTCATTTGTTAGAAGGAAACATTCCTGTGGATGGGGAAAAGAGCCTATCCCTGAAGTGGCCTGTTCTCATCTTTTGAGCGTGGCTATACCAAGGACTTGAATACACATTGGTATTTACCTGTGGATTCCGATCAGCAGAGATACAGAGGAATGCTTTATATCATGCTATATTCCTAATCTTGTATTTCTGAGCTACACTGCATTTCTTTGCTTGTACTGTTGAAATATGTTATGCTTGTACTTTAAAGCAAGGCTGAGGAAAGTGGAATGGATGGTATTAAATGTTGAATGTTTAAAGCAGCTGAAAAATGGAAAGGAACAAAAGCATGTTCCAAAAAGCAGTTGCATTTAAGGTTTCACATATGATTTGCTGAGCTAATTTCTTTTATTGTCACACTGTTAAGTGCCTTTTCTCTTTTCTCTACAGAAGTAAAAATTCTGATAGTTTTACTGTGTCTTTTGAGAGCATAATGAATGTTTCCTTTTACGTATTGCCTTACAAATAAGAAATGGAGCTGCTTCATCTACAGTGCTCTTATTCCTTTGTTATCATTCTTTTTGTACATTTTGCTTTGAAAAGATAATGATGGCTTCTTGTGTAAAGAACGTTGGTCACATTCTTGGTTTAGGATGGGGAGCTCCCAGAGGACCCGTGCTTCTTAACTGTGTCCTTTTGAACTGAGAGTAGTGAGTCCTGACACTTTTACTGTTGACCCGTGGATAGCTGGCAGTTAATTATCCCGTCTGTCCTTCTTTCCATTGCTGTCACGGGACAGACTCATTGTGGAAATTAATATGGAAGGAATGTTATGGCCCCCGTGATCTTATGTTGTCTTTCAATATGATGGCTGCCCATTTAAGTGCTCAAGATGTAGCATAAAAAATATACAGGGTAGTGTAAGCCCTAGATTATACTTTTGGTATTCTTTTCAGTAAACGGTGAGCATTTTATGGTAGAAAGCATACGTGTGACCGAATACTGTCAAAAAAAATTATTTAAGAATAAACAAATAGCCTCCAAGCTTCTGTTGTTAATTTTGACAGTACCCCACCGCTTTTTCTTTGTTGGGGATTAGAGAGCATAAGCCAAGTGTAATGCAATACATTGTAGATACAAAAATACTTGTCACTTAATCCTTATTGTTACTGCAGTAAAATGGACAGACACTATTGAAATCATAGTAACAAGCAATGTTTACCTGCCAGCTGCATGGTTAGAACATGTCTTTGGGCTTTTGGAAGGGTCAGGAGAATGACACAGAAGGGTTGTGCTTCTAACAGCATTAGCTCTACAGGTGTATGCTTTCAGGTGCAGAACACTTAACTTCAGAGCTACAGTATTACTAAAGAATATAGTTCTAATATGCTGCTTGGTTATTTCAGTTCAGTGCTATTCAACAGTATAATTATCTTTACTAGACGTTAATAAGTAGGTTTAATATTCAAACCATGGTGTTAGAGATACGTGTGCCAACGAACCTTATCAGTGCAGCAAATTGTAAATTTTAACTTGTTTATCTCATTAGTCTTTAATAAGACTGTGCTTTGCAAATCATGGCTGCATCATCTGCTGATTATATCCTCTGATCTACAAAGCAAAATGGCACTCTAATAATAGCCTTACATTGCTTGAAATCCTCCCATTTGTGTTCTGGGATGCTTAATGTATTTTTTCCCCCTTCATTTAGAGGGCTTTGTGTCATCTTTTCTGTGCAATGTCAAAAATAAAGAAATAAAGGTAAGATGAGAATTCATTATTTGTAGACCTTGAGCTTAGAAACTTTTCCCCAAGCAGGGGTTTCCCCGAGCTCTGGTCTTTAGACCGGAGGTCCAAATATGTTGTCTGTGTGTGCTGGGTATGGACTCAGAGAGCTTTCTGGGCATTTAGAGCTGCCAGATTGTCAACTGAGTAACAGTGACTCATTGTGTTAACAATAATCGAAGCCCTCCCAAAGTCTGTTTCTCCTACCTTACAGGAGAAACTGAGCTGAACGATTTGCCTTAGGCTCACATTGAACTCTTGCGTGTAGGCTGGTCCTTCTGTGGCCTTTTTTATCAATTTCTTTGGACAGTTGTGTTTCCAGTATGCTATTCAGAGCAAGAAAGAGGAAATTCAAGAGACGTGAGAATTCTTCTGGCAAGTCCACTTAATACTTTTTCTCATCAAAGTGATCATACAAATTTTGTCTGATTCCAGTGAAGTTTGTACAGTCCCTCTAGAAACTTTCAAGGGTTGAGGGTTTCCCAATAGATGTAAGATTTGGTAACTCTGTGGGAGCACGCTTGGTTCTTGCGTCTGAGGCAACAAACTCAATCGCTTTAACTTGTAAATTGATTTGGTTCACATTTAATTCTGTGAAGTATCTTCTCTGGTTGGTTTCTTTAATGATTACACCAGTTTGTAGAAAAATTTAGAATTATACTTCAGATTTTTCTGAAATGCTCTATCGTGAGTGGATCTATTGTTTAAATGGTTGCTAGAAGTGCAAGATTTATTTCTTTCCTTGGCATCTTGTGTGAAATTGGTATTTAAAACCCTTTGTAGTACTCTGAGGGATGTGAGATGGGACAACTGGTGTAGTGTTGGATTTTAACTGCAGCAGCTACAGCCCTCAGGGGTCCACAGAATCAATTTACTGCTTCTGGTGGTAGGTTTACTATGCTAGTAGTCATACATCATAGTACTGTGTTTTATTTTTTTGCGTTCATCTTGTTGATGGTTGTGTTGGTAGACAGGTATGCTGTTACAGGGAAAACTCAATTCTTCCCATTACAGAAAAATGAATCTTGGCTCCCAGTGCTGCTGAGTTACACTTTGTGGTGGCACTGTAGCAACTCCACCTGTTGTGAATTTTCAAGTGTTGGCAACTCTGGGGTCTGGTTCTTTCCAGTTAGCTTGATTGTTGTGGCATGTGTAATTGCAGATGGATGCGCTTTTGGTACCAGCACTTCTGAAGAGAGGTTTTCTACCATCTTTCATTAATTTGTCATCAGTTGTATGTGGTTGGCTCAGTGCTGACTCAGTAGTAACACCATTTATTTTTCAGTTACTTTCTCAAAGTGTGCACTTGATTGTATGCAAATTGTCCTGTAAAGTCAATGAAGTGCCACCTTGGACATTCGGTGACTCTCAGTACTGGAGGTTAATGTTATTCAGAGTGCAATATGCTTGAGAGCAGTAGAGACTCAGCAGAGGCTGTCATACCTGACAGATGCCTGAGTGCTGACTAGTGGAGAGATGTTTATACACAGTTCCGAAGCATGTCACCAATGGAGCGTCTATGGCATGAGTTATGAAGCAAGTAATGTGGTGTCTGTGGGGAGAGAGGGATTTGAAGATAAACCAGTAAGATGTGGAAAAAACATAGAGAACTGAGATGGCAATGGCTGTTGTAACAGTAGAACTACTGTACATTTAGTTTCAGCAGAGGGATAACTGGTAAATGATGGTCGTTTTCCATATACTACTACTGTACTTTTCTTAGTTGATGTATCAAATAAAAAAATGATTTGAATTGCTTTCTAGTTCTTAAAGCCTATTCAGTCTCTTAAATCAGAGCGTAGAAAAAGATTGTAATTTAATTTCAAGAAATGTGTGCTCAGGAATAAAGCTGGAGTCATACTTTCAAAGATGTTGTGGTTATGGCTGACTAATGTTCAAGGCATGTGCATACAGGCCAACTGTCACATACCTTTTCTGACTGTTCTGCCTTCAGCTTGTACTTTGGAGCTCTGTGAGGATTGTTATGTCATATGTAATTCAGGCAATTTTGGATAACATACATACTGCAATTTTCAGGAAAATGATAAAGATGAATTGAAAAAATTGGGCTGAGGGGAAGTGAGGTAGGAAAGCCACTAGATTTCAGGTATAGAAGATAAGAGTACTACTCAACTACTTATAAGAGCATGAACTAAAAAGTGGTGGTGTGACTGTAGCTTCTACAGCTCCAAAAGCCTCAGAAGGAGGGATTGCAGCAGGAGTGAAAAGCAGCAGCGTTCTCAAAGACGTGCTCAGACGTTTCCCACTTTCGGAGGCATGCCCACAGGAATACAAGCAACGTATCGCGGGTGGGACTTGTGCTTTCCCACGCCTGTAGTTGTTCCTTAGGTGTTACAAAATCAGATGGGAGAGGTTGGGGTTCGACTTTGTTATCTCTCCAGAGAAGCATTCCTGCTAGAGCTGGCATCTGACTGTTTTCATTATAGGCTATCTGTTTTGAGCATTTCAAGTGTTAGAAAGTTTAAATAGTAAATGAATTCTACTTTTAGTGACTTGTGATGTTAACTCCACCTTTTAGTAGACACCATCTCCTGCAAAATTTGCAAGGTTCTTTGTTTTTCAGAGCACTCCCTTTTTCAGATGTGTAGTCCTCATTTGCAATTCAGAAATGGCTATTACTTACCCTCTTGTCCTCTAGGGTGTGGAGTTTGCTAATTTATCTTCATTTCTCACTGGACCAGAAAGATGTCTGTAATTCTGTTCACATTTACACAAAGGTTCAAAGGCAAGACTGAAAGATTATACAAAATTGTCACGACGGTGTTAGATTTCTGTAATCTTTAATTGTTCCCTTACTTAATTGTTTTTCTTTTATCTTAAAGCTGGAAGCATGCTGGAGACAAGTGCTATAGAGACAGTTCTTTTTTTTGCCAGTGCTGTCATATGCCTTCATCATTATCCAGCCAGAGATGGATACAAGAATGGAAGATGCTGGAATTGCATTCACTTTCCAGTTGTGGAGGACAGGGCCGGATAGGACTGTAAGGTACTCTCAGAACAGAGTAGACTTATGCTATGAGATCAGAGATGAAGGATTAGTTTTTACTCTGCATAATGGACAGCTTAACACTGTTTACACTTAAACAAATACTTTTAATCCTGGGAAAGCTTGAGAAACAAGAAAAACACCTGCCACCTGCATAAAATACAATGAAACTGAGCAGAAATGGAAATGTAAATTCAATAACATGGGATTTTTCTTTGATGTGGATTTTTATGCACTAATAAGAATGCCAACAATCTTCTTTGGATTTTGCTATTCACAAGCACACGTATTAAAAGCAGAAAATTCCAAATACGTAGAGAAAGCCGCAATCTGCCAAAGTCCACTCAACTTGCAAATTTGTACAGGAATTTTTAAATAAGTGCACTGCTGCAGGAGCAGAGAAAGGTTTTTTTGTGAAGCTATGCTTGAAGATAGGGGAAGTGTTACTTTATGGAAATTTTTGACTTTGCAATAGGAATTAATGTGACACGAAACTTCAACTTTCCATGTCTGCTCTGAGCTGGAGTAGAAGGTGAGAGGGAAAGCAGTATTTCTGTGTGAATTCCTATGAGACCGAGTACCTGGGGTTTTCTGTGTTAGGTAGCTGGGGGGATGGGGAGGCGGCTAGGGTTTTGTCAGAAGTACTTGTTCTGCCTTTGCTTTTCTTCGTCTTTCTCGTCCTTGTTCTTCAGTGAACAGTGTGCCATAGTGATTTGTGGATCTCATCTTAAGCAATAATGTTTATTCAGTTGTTATCCCCAAATTAGGCAATTGATAGTCGTAAAAAGGAAATGAAAAAGGGTTTTGCAATTGCTTTCCTCTTTGCCAAGCATGGAATGTAATTTAGGACAAAGAGAGTTCACTAGCTTCTGGAGCTTTCTCTAAGCTAAATTGCAAATGCCTGATGCAAACAATGGGTGGTTACACGATGTTCTGTTCTTTCTGTTTTTCCTTTTATTTTTCTAAAAGAAGAAAGAAAAAACACCATGAAAATGGATTTACATTCATAAGTGTAAATCCACTAGATATAATATTTTATTACAACTTTCTACGTAGTGTCAGGTGATGCATAGATGAGGTATGGAAATGACCTTTCAGGTTTTAGTAGCTTATTAAGCTTTGTAGTTTTGCTGGGTAATTTGTGAAAGGCATGTGCCATCCTACAACGTAATTAAGCAGTTGTCCTGAAGCTGTGCAACGATGTGCTTTTGGTCATCCCCTTCATCCATTAGTTCATCCTGTCACTAACAGGTTATCACTTCAGAGTGTAGGAAATAATCTTGACTCGGTTGGTAGTCAGCTTGGGTGGAAATTCTCTCTGAGATGAGCACTTTCAGGTAATCATGTACAGAAAGACAAATGAGGATTTTAAGTCATCTAGTCAATTATTATAGTCCGTGTACTATAATGAATATACTGAGAAAGTGGGAGGTTTTTATTGTGTAATAGGTAGCTACCTAAATTTATACACAGTTGTGAAATTATTTTTTCCTAGGAAAAAAAAAAAACAACTTTGTATTGCAAATGAATTCCTTAGAGGAGAGATAAATATGCTTCTGAAATAAGTAGTATGTTAACAACTGTGCAATATTCATTCCATGCCTAGCAGTTTAGATTTAATGGCGTATTATATCCTATCCCTGAGCTTTTAATTTGAGAGAGGCAGGTAAAGAGAAGTAACACGTGCATGTGGATGAGAGAGAGGAATTCCATGTGCAAAGTGGAAGTTCTTTTCTCAGTGAAATCTTGATAACAATCCCCTGGGGAAGCTGATTGGCTTGTTGGTTTATTGATCGAGTAATCAGGATGACCTTTTAGCGGTGTTCTACTGTTAACTCTTGTGCTATATTAGGAATCTGTTGAATCACGTGAGATTTTGGAAAGAAAACAATGTTTGTGACTTCTTTGTCGTGAAGTAGAGATATGTGGAAAGTTTACAATGTATATCTGCATTTTATTGTGGATTAGTGCTGAAAGTGTGCATATCATCTTTAACGTCACTTTCTGTACTTGAGATCATTAGTCTTGGGCAACTTACGCTTATTATAATGACTAGTTTGACGAGTTATGCAAATCACTTGAGAAACTGTTTACATATTACTGTTGTAGGCATAAAATATCAAGCTGAGTCTTGTTGTCAGTAATCTGCGTATGAGAATTATGGGTATATTGATAACTGTTTTCTAGACCATTGTTCTCTCAGGAAGGTAGCATTTCCTTTTCCGTATGCTAATGCTCTGAAAATAGCTTCAGATCTTCAGAAGATAGTCTTCTACTGCTTCACTAGCCTCACCCATTTTCCTCTCAGGAAGGTTTTCCAGATGTGCAGCTTATTTGTTTGTTACAAATTTATTTTATACTTTCAGCTATAGGCACTGTTTAACCTTTTAAAAATAAAAAACCTGTGAAAACAAAACCCCTTTGAAAAGGAAGCTCACTTCAGCATCACACCTTCAAGAAGCTTGTGTTTTCCTAAACTATGTGCAAGCTGGGGCCAAGTTCTTATGACCTAATTCTGACATCTGTGTGACATGTTATCTTGGAAAGCAAAATCAGTGTTACAGATTGAGTGATTCGTTTGATTTTCCTCTTCCACAAGCATAACCTGAACATAAAGTAGGGTTTATGTAATGTCTACTTTCTGAATATGCTGCTCCCTCTGGCTCCTATATAGTGTCAGATTTTGAAATAAACTCTGCACAAATTCCCAGTAGAGATGGGGATGTTGGCAACTGCTTTTGCCCGATAATTCACTTCAGTGATGACTGAAAAAAATTACTGCTGTTGATGCAGCAGCTGATATTTGCAGTTCCTCTATGAATCAATGAATTGGAAGTGTAGCTCTCATTTGATGACATGTTCTGTGCCCTTTGGGGTTGTTCTTCTTTGCAACTTGATATGAAAGTATATTCACAGTATGGTTTTAAATTGAGGTTTTGTTTGTTTGTTTGTTTACAATGTCTCACCTGGTACAGCTACGAACACTTCATTCTGTGGTCCCCAGCCATGTTAATGACTTGGTTCTCTCAGGAAAAATGCTTTACTTTTGGCTGTGTTTTGGAATGAACAAGCAAAGTTAAAGCTCTTCAATCTGTTTTACTTCAATGATATCTGTGTTCCTTGGCATATAAATAGAAACAAACTTTTCGGCAATGAAATTTTAATTTTCAGTTTTAACTTAAGTTTCTAATACTCCTTCTATAGCAATTGTCTGTAAGTGATAACAAGATACCTCAGTCACATGGTGTCTGAGTGTTTCTGTCAAAGAAAGCATAGGGAGACGTATCTTGGATGTTAAGAACTTCAGCTGCCTTTTTATTTTTAAGTTTTTAGCCAACATTATGTGTTCTCAGCCTCTAATTGTCACTGAATTGTCATCTTTCTATAGTAGGCCAAGAGTGGGGGAGATCAAATAAAACAGAGAAACAGGTTTATGTTCCTTATAAGTCTAAAAGGAACAAGTTATACCACTAGATTGGCAACCTTATTTCCCATGGCCCTTTCTTACTTTCAGATTGATGACCTAGGGATATGAACGTGCAGCTCCTTCCTCCTGGGTCTTTGCAAGAGTACCTGCAGTGATAGTATGCTCCTGAGTTCCAGGAAAATTGCTTGTGTACAAATGATGGTAGTGGATGAACATGCCCCGTGGTGTATCAGGAGCCCTCCTTAAGAAGGTCAAAGTCTCCATCAGGTATTCTGCTTTGTTTAATTACAGTTTCCTTGAGGACTTGCTGCCATTTCTCTAGCTTTGGTAATACACCCTTTGATGAACTGTCTCTGCTGTTTAACTGTACCTCCTAGATCCACTGTCTGTAATTTCTAGCATAATCCATCAATGTGTTTTGAACCATACCATCCAGCTGGCCCTTCTATTCTTTCATTTTAGCTGATCTGTGCTGCAGAAATAGCTGTAGACTTGGCTGAGCCTGTGTTCCAGTGCTCAGGCTATAAGTGAGAGAGTTGATCCTGGTGCCCGCCTTTCAGCATGCTTGTTTATGCTGCTGCTGCACTGTGGAATTGGGGTGGTTGGGTGTGCACCCTGCCTGGCACCACTGCTGTCCTTACTCTGGGGTATTGCTCTTTCACGTGACTGGAGAGCTGCGTATTTATTTAATGCCATGAACTGAATCCCCTAATGACTAACACCACTGGATTATGTAGATCACATGAAGCGGTCGGTAGTACCCGAGTTAGCTGTCTGAGCTGGTGTGAAGCCACAAAAAGCACATGAGTAGGATAACTCTCAGGAGGTTTGAGAAAAGGTGAATAGTGTTTTTAACTGATTGCAGGTGGGACAGGAAGATATTTATCTCATTACAAAGCATACTGCATGTAGTTTCTCTCAGGAGGTAGAGCTTCTTACGTGGTCTCTGTGGGGACAGGTCATGTGACACTTTCATGTTATCAGGTTGGATTAAATTGTGCTTGATGAAAACAGATTGATACTTAACCGTGTTGCTTCACAATTTGTGATGGCTTGTTCTCTGTTAAGCTTTTAAGTTGATTGCTTAATTGATGCAAAACATACCTTCTTCCATCCACACATGGAAGGCATCATCTCTTTGCAGATACTGGATAGTGACCACAGGTGGAAGAAAGCTGAGTGAATGTGAGATGTTTGAGGTGGACAAAGGACAAGACAATTAGTGGGCTGATTGAAAGTTGGAAAAACAAATGAAAGAGGAAGAGAGTTGTTAATGTCTTTTAAATGTTCTTTTGTTGATATGCCATAGTTTCTCTGCTAGTAGAGTTCCGTTGGTAATACTTAAGCAAAAAGAGGACCCTCTGATGCAGTGGCTTTTGACCACCAACATTTTTTCAGTTACCCACCACAGTTGCTGTTCTCCACTCAACAAACTGTGTTCCTTCTGCATTCTGGTAGTGAATGTGTTGGACCATTAAGAGTGAGGGAGTGACTCTTCTTCATAGGCTAGTAGCAAAATGTAGTCCCTAAAGAAAAGCTGACAAATGTACTCAGAAAGTGTTCTTTTCTATCAAAAATAAACAAACCTTGAAGAAGGTCTCTTTTAAGCTGGAATTAACTTGAGGCATGCTAAAAATTGTCACTCAGTTTTCATCTACTGTCCCTCATCCACTTATCAGAGACTGCAGAGACGTGGTTGTATAGCAGTGCTTAAGACCACATAATTTCCCTCTGCTCCTTTGAAGTTGTCTAATTTCAAGCCCCTTTATGCCACACTGTTCTGTGAAAATGTTTTGATATATGCTGTTTTTTCATTAACATCACGGCTTCTTATCCATCTCTCCCTTGTCTCTGGACTGATAAGGTGGAAATCTTTGACCAGCAGGACAAAAGCTTTCAGAATTCAGTAACAGAAGTACAGTTGCAATGACAACTTCTGGAGAGCACATCTTAGAGCTTAAGCAGAAGACAACTTTGATGATTGAACTGGGAAGCCTTACAGTGTATTTTGGCTCTGTATTATCATATTGCCTTTCTATATAAGGCTGCGCATCTTTTGTCTGGATGCCATGTGTTGCCTGATAAGATCTGATGTAAACTTCTTTGCTGCTTCTTTTAAAATCAAAAGTGAAACTTGTGAAGAGGTGTTCCAGTGGGTGTGGACTTTGCTGCAGAGACCAGCTTCGGGGCAGGTAGATCTGAAGATCTGAAGTGAGAAAGGCTAACTAAAAAGCTCTTTTTGGGGCTTTATTGAAGCCAGCAAAAGTGCTGTGCCTGTACAGGGAGGCTGGCAGCTTGCAGTTTACTCGGTGCCTGTTTTCCAGGGGAAAGTGGATCCTAGCCCAGGAGCTGGCAGCGCTCATTCAGAAAGCTAGGTATGAAGGGGGAAGAGGATAAAATGACGCTCACTAGGGTGGAGCGAATAGTTCAGAAATTTCAACAAGATTTGATGGGGGAAGAGTGTGGAGGTCAGTGGGACAGCGAAGGGCATGGGGATGTTGTCATTGTAGGGGATTGCAGGGAAAACCTCTGAACTGTCCTGAAGGATGGCTTCAATGGCTTCAAGCTGTGCCAGAGAAGGTTTAGGCTAGATGTTAGGAAATACTACTTCTCTGAAAGAGTGGTCAGGCACTGGAATGGGCTGCCCAGAGAGGTAGTGGAGTCACCAACCCTGGTGGTATTCAAAGAGTGTTTGGATGTTGTGCTGAGGGACATGGTTTAGCGAGAACCATTGGTGATGGGTGAATGGTTGAACTGAATGATCCTGTGGGTCTTTTCCAACCTTAGCGATTCTATGATTCTAAGGATCTTCTGGTAACTCCTCAGAACAGGTAATGTTGTGGACCCCCAGTCTGAGGCCTTCTCATGTCCTTCTAGGAACCAGTGGGAGTTGTTCTTGGTGTTAGGAAGTGGATAGACTGTGAAGAGCTGTGTCTGAGTAACAGCCATGACTAGATTGAGAGCTTATGGGTTAAAATCAGGGACTGGTCCAGTAAAGGGCATCTAGTGGTCAGGGTCTGCTACAGGCCAAGTGATCAGGAGGAGCCTGTTGATGAGGCCTTCTTGCTTCAGCTGCAGGAGGTGTTGCACTCGTGGGCTCTTGTCTTGATGGATTTCAACCACCTGGATATCTGCTGGGATAGCAGCACAACAAGTAGCAGACAATCCGGAAGATTCCTGGAGTCTGTTGAGGATAATTTCCTGGTCCAGGTACTAGACAGACCAACCCAAGGTGAAGCCTTACTGGACCTGGTGCTCAACAGTGCAGAGGAGAGCATTAGATAGGTTAAGATTGGAGGCAGTGTGAGCTCTAGTGAGGAAAAAGGGAAACATTACTCCCATTTTTAAGAAATGGAGAAAGGATGACCTGAGGAACTACAGACTGGTGAGCCTCAGCTCTATGCCTGGGGAGATCATGGAGCAGATCCTCCTGGTTACCATGTTGAGGCACATACAAAACAAAGAGGTGATCCGAGACAACCAGCATGGCTTTGCCATCATGCCTGACCAATCTGGTCGCTTTCTATGATGGAGTGATGGCATCAGTGGACAGGGTAAGGGTGATGGATGTCATCTACCTGGACTTCTGCAAAGCCTTTGACATGGTCCCTCACCACATCCTTCTCTCTAAGTTGGAGAGGTATGGATTTGAAGGATGGACTGTTCGATTAAGAACTGGTTGGCTGGATGCAGCCAAAGGGTTGTGATAGATGCTTCTATATCTGTGTGGAGGCTGGTTTCAAGTGATGTCCCCCAAGGGTTGGCATTGGGACTGGTGCTCTTCAACATCTTTATCAATGAGACAGACGATGGCATCGAGTGCACCCTCAGCAAGTTTGCAAATGACACCAAGCTGAGTGGTGTGGTCGATACATTGGAGGGAAGGGAAACCATCCAGAGGGACATGGACAGGCTGGAGAAGTGGGCCCATGAAAACTTAATGAGGTTCAACAGAGCCAAGTGCAAGGTGTTGCACTTGGGCCAGGGCAGTCCCAAGTATTTATACAGACTGGGGGAAGAACCTCTTGAGAACAGCCCTGTGGAGAAGGACTTGGGAGACCTGGTGGACAAGAAGCTGGATATGAGCCAGCAGTGTGTGTTTGCAGCCCAGAAGGCCAACTGTGTTTTGGACTGCATTAAAAAAAGGGGTGGCCAGCAGGGAGAGGGAAGGGATTGTCCCCCTCTGCTCAGCTCTTGTGAGGCCCCATCTGGTGTACTGCATCCAGGTCTGGGGCCCCCAGGACAAGAAAGATGCAGAGCTCTTGGAACAGTTCCAGAGGAGGGCCACTACGATGGCTGGAGCACCTCTCCTATGGAGAAAGGTTGAGGAAACCAGGCTTGTTTAGCTTGAAGTAGTGAAGGCTCCGGAGAGGCCTCATTGTGTGGCTTTCCAGGACTTGAAGGGAGTGCATAAAAAGGAGGGGGAATGGCTGTTTACAAGGGTGGATAGTGATAGGACAAGGGGGAATGGTTTTAAACTGAGATGGGGAGGTTTAGGTTAGATATTAGGAGCAGGTTTTTCGCAGAGAGGGTGGTGACGCACTGGAACAGGTTGCTCAAGGAAGTTGTGGATGCCCCATCCCTGGAGGCATTCAAGGCCAGGCTGGATGTGGCTCTGGGCAGCCTGGTCTGGTGGTTGGCGACCCTGCACGTAGCAGAGGGGTTGAAACTAGATTATCATTATGGTCCTTTTCAACCCAGGCCATTCTATGATTTTATGATTCTATAACTTGAAAAAGGATTCTCTGCTGGGCTGTTCTTCCAGTGCACTTTGCAATAAAATAAGTACTTTTGTTGTTTGGGGAGTTGAGCCTGTAATCAGCCGTGGGGAAAGGGCTGAAGATTTACAGACTTCTGAAGGAAAACTGAAAGCAGTATCTACTGCTAGTCCAATGGCTGGGTTTTCAGTCTCATAATTAATCTAAAACTACTCAGTTCAACACTGAACTGATAAAAATGATAAAAATAAACCATTAGTTTTGTTTTTAGTGATGGCTGAGTTCATGCCAACCTCTTCTTCTATGTTTGGCATTTTATAAATTATTTCATTTTTCCTAATTTTTATGCAGTATTATTAGGCTATTTGTCCTACTTAATCAGTTAGTTTTTGTTTGCAGGGAATAATTCAATGTTGCCATTACTGTGGCACATTTGACCATGCAAAATAATCAGGAAAACGTGCTAATCTAGTAAAAATTAAAAAAAAAAATCAATTTACAGTAAATACAGTGAATATGTCATTCGTAGTACTGCTGTAACAGAAGCATAGGAATGGTGGGTAGATACGTATCTTAAAATATAGTATCTCTTCCAAATCAGTTTCCTTTTTCAAGCATGCACCCTGCTTTCAGGATTTACTCTGTTGCCACTGAAGTTGGTGAAGTTGTGTATACTTTTTGAAACAGTATTTCAGATTGTCAAATCTTCAAAGCTTACGCAGTCTATTAGTATTTTGTATTGCTAAAAAGTCATGATATACCAAGATTGTTTCCAGATTGGAAATATTTGCTTCCTTAAGGGAATTGATTTGATTTTAGAGAAGTTCTTGTATGCTGCAGTCTTGCTTCTTACTATCTAGTTACTTTTAAAATAGAGATGATTAAAAGGCCGTAGTCTTTGCCACTGAGAAGGGAAGGTCTGTGCTTTCTAAATTTCTGATCTGATAGCTGGGCTAGGTGCAAGTGAACATAATGTTTGCTAGAGGCAAGTTGTTTTGTTTTCAGCTAATAACATAAACTGGGTAGCTAAGCTCTTTGTTCCAACCTCAAGTCAGTTTGTTTATGATGAATTTGTGCAACAGGGTGGACATTCAAAACACGTTTTGATTGAATTTTGCTGTCTGAGAGGTTTCTGTTTGTCACCAAGGGATGAATGACCATTTCAAGATTCTTTGTTATTAGATACATAAATAACTTTAATGTTGTGATGTATGTACGTGCAGTCCACTGTTAAGTGCAGGGCTTTTTGGAATGTGTGAACGCTGGAGCTGAATTTGCTGCTTTACACTATTTGTCACTCCTATCCCAAAGATCTCTGTGAAGTAATGGGATAGCATTTGTGCGGGCAGTAACAAAGCATTGCAAGTAGATTGGGCAGAATGCATGCAACAGCAGCTCAAGGGAATCTTTGTAAGTTTCCAGCGGTTGTTGGTATAGAATTCCTACAGTTTGCGACATTTTTTCCTTTGTCCAAGGCTGTTTCCCTACCTTTTCCCTTTTAGCACCTCCTCCTCTTTCCGGGGGTCTGCTCGCCCCCTGCTCATGGAAACAGACAGAACTGTGACAAAAGCCTGCGTGGTTTTAATCTACTACCATCAAAGTCTGTAGAAGATGTGATTTGAATCAAACTGCTGGCGGGAATCTGAGAACACCCAGTGTGTCTCATATGAGTGTGCCCAAATCAGGATTTGGAAATGTCAGAACTCTTAAATATCTTGTATAAAAAATAAACTCGGGGGACTTCATGTAGGAAAGCAGGGAGTATGCCTGCTTGTCATGGAGGCTTGTTTCATGGGGGGGCTGTATCTGTTCTTTACGTTAAGTTCCAGAGCTTTGCATGCATCTCAAGAGTCTTATGTCACCAGTCTGATTTTTTTATCAGCATTATTGAAGAAAGCCATCACCTCCCTTATTGCTCTTTGCTACCTTAAATAGTTGACCAGGAGTTTGTGATTTGACTTTTGGTATCATTTTGATGACTATCTGCCATGTGATACCTAGCTGCATAATATCAGTTTCTTTTATTTAAATAAACTCTTAAACAACATGCAGACTCTACCTTGAAACAACCTCTAAGTTTGGAAAGTCAAGCAACTCAAAACTAGTAAATTCCAGAAATGAGCTTGCCTCTGCATTGTTAATTAAGCTCTCTTGCTGCACCTTATGATACCATCTTTAATTACATGATCACATTAGTTTTTCCAAAGCTGCTTGCTTCATTTCATGCACAGGACAGATCTGCTCGAGGGGTGAATTGGGGTTGTCCAGCAAAGGGCACTTCTGCCTGCAGGAGTCTGCTCGGCTGCTTTGGAAATGGGGAGATTTGTGTTTAGAGGAGAGGGCTGATGAAGGGGAAACTGGTATGCAGTGGACAGGTGATGTAAAGAATGGGTCAATTAAACATTCCTTTGGATTGATAGATATTAGGCAAACTACTCAGAGTAGGCTTTTCTGCCACTCCTAGGAAATGTCACCAAAAGGTGTGTGTGTGTTGAACACACAGTAGGCAATGGAGGGGAGCAGTGTTTTGCAAGCAATGTTACGCAAATTGATAAATGATCCCCAGATCATGGGGCCCCTGTGCTCTCCATGCAAAGAATGTTTTTTCTTCAAAAGAGATAAACTGTATCATGTTAATTCTATTGCACGGGAGTGTTATGGATATACGTCGTGTGCATCTTACGTGCAAGGGCTGGGGGTTAGAAGGAAGATCCTGGTATGCAACTGAATCTTGAACATGTGAATATACAGAGGAACAAGGTGGCATTTCATTAGGAACTTTTGTTTGTTTTTTTGTCTCTCAGAAATATTAATATTGTAGCCTGGACTTTTTTTTTTTTCCTTCCTATTTTAAACACTGCAAAATGTGCTGTTGTTTTTGTGGCAGTCTGTATGTTTTGCTGTTTCAAGAAGATATGCTCTGCAGAGCATACCTGCAAAGAGCAGAGATGTCTGCTGCAGGGTAAAGATAAATATTTTTCAGCATACGTGCATAGGAATATCTACTATTATGAGCAAAGAATTGCTTTACAGAGTGTGACATCTTATGTTACAGAAATCTCGTAATGTATTAAACAAAGCCAAAGAATATCCAGGTCTTTTGGGATCCTAATGGAGAGGGAGAAAAGCAGAACATTTCAAAATGCACTCTTATGAAATTCCTCTATAATATACCCGGGCTGTAGGACCATGTTGTGTGCTTACTGTCTTGCTAAACTCTGGAGGTTTTTATTTATTTATTTATTTGCTCTGACATCCAATTCAATTAATAGCCTAGCTGGTTTGCAAAGAAAAAAAGAATACGAGTTTAAAGCTGAGGGAGGGACAAAAAAAAAAAAAAAAAAAAA
>PPHD01009636.1:0-10928 GCA_002909625.1 Bambusicola thoracicus | reverse complement strand
AAGTGTTCCTGCTTTAAGTGGCCGCAAGGTAATTCAGTAAATCTCACATTTCATCCTGAAAATCGGGGAAGAGCAACATAAAAAGGCTCTTTGATGGAATGTTGAAGTCTGATTTGAGCTAAAGCACGCTGGTAAATAGCTAAATTGTCTGTGATTTGCTAAAGAAAACAACCACCAGAGCAGTGCCTTTCTTACTGTTACGGGAATCTGTTTTAGCTTTAGCAGGGCAAACACTCCATAGAAAGAGAAGTAGTAAGGCTGGATCCGAAGCTAANATCTAAACGCTGTTTGATTTAAGTTGTTTGTTTAAGCTGCTCATTTAAGTTCTACTGCAGTTGATTCAAGCGAATGGAACGCTTGTTTCTTCATAGAAAAATCAGGCAGCTTAAAATAATGTCATTTTTATAATGGGCTTTTCTACCAAGTATTTCAAATCAATCTCATTTTGTAATTAGGTATTTTTTCTGAAGTGTTCCTGCTTTAAGTGGCCGCAAGGTAATTCAGTAAATCTCACATTTCATCCTGAAAATCGGGGAAGAGCAACATAAAAAGGCTCTTTGATGGAATGTTGAAGTCTGATTTGAGCTAAAGCACGCTGGTAAATAGCTAAATTGTCTGTGATTTGCTAAAGAAAACAACCACCAGAGCAGTGCCTTTCTTACTGTTACGGGAATCTGTTTTAGCTTTAGCAGGGCAAACACTCCATAGAAAGAGAAGTAGTAAGGCTGGATCCGAAGCTAAGCTTACCTCCCTCTTTCAGTATTCCCAGTGTCAGAAGTGAAGTTTCCTGCTCTGTCCTCTCCCTATGGGCCTTCACAAGCACTGTGCACTGGTGAGTGGTGCAGTCTCACTGGGACAGTGTTCTTCATTTTGTTTGCAGACCAGCCTGGCTCACCGACTGGTGAATCGCGAAGGTTCGGTAACACAGCTTCCACTCTACACATCTCCTTCTTTGCCCAACATCACACTAGGACTGCCTGCAACTGGCCCTTCCAGCGTAAGTGATGGGGAATGCGGGCTTTGAATTGGTGCTCGACTTCTCCCTTAACCCACCCTGACATCGCCTGTGTGTTTGCAGGGAGGATCAGCACAGCAGGATGCTGAGAGACTTGCTATCCCAGCCTTGCAGCAGCGGATCTCTTTATTTCCTGGCACCCACCTCACTCCTTACTTGAGCACTACAACGTTGGAAAGAGATGGGGGAACCGCACACAACCCTCTTCTGCAGCACATGGTCTTACTGGAGCAGCCAACTGCACAAACTCCCTTAGTCACAGGTGAGCACGTGGTGGATAATGTGCAAAGCCTGACATGCAGTGCCTTGAACATAATCTATGTATTTTGTAGGTTTAACTTCTACATTTGTAGGCTCTTCAGTGTATATGATGAGTAGTTTCCAGCTAGCGTAGCCACATCATCCAAAGGCAGGAGGAAGATGCCTGGTCATTTTGGCAAAATGAAATTAAATAGCATTTACTTGCAGACTGATGCTTTTCTTATGCATGTAACAAAGAATATCATTGGAGTTCTAGCCACTGTAGTAAAGAGGCAACAAAAATGTTGTGTCTTGTGATTGCCCTTCCTGTTCATCGCTGATGGTTTCTGTTCCAGGTATAACAGAAGCACACATTTACAAAATCACAGATTAAAATACTGGCTTTTTATCATTATTACAAATGGCAAAAACATGGCGAAACCAACTGCGTTCAAACAGATTGTATTTGTTTGTATATGTTACATTTGCAGTATGTTAATTGCTTTGAATCACTCTCTGTGTCATGTTTTCAGAATTAAGTACCTGTGGGAAGGCGTATTGCTATAAATAGAATTGATTCAAAGCAATATTTCCTAGTAGGACACACTTCTGTTCCACATTGTGTAGCACTGGGACAGAGGATGTTCTGCTTCAGTTACAGACGTGTCGATTTTTAGTTTTTTCATTCCATTTCTAATGGAAAATTTCTTGGGCAGTGAGGAGCTGGCAGAGGCTGCACAGAGAAGCTGTGGCTGCCCCATCTGTGGCAGTGCTTAAGGCCAGACTGGATGGGGCTTTGGGCATCCTGGTCTGCGTGAAGGTATCCCTGCCCATGGCAGGAGTTGGGGCTGGGTGGGCTTTAAGGTCCCTTCCAAGACAAAATATTCTGTGATTCTCTGAAATTACTGAGAGATGTTGATTGCTGAAACATTACAGCACTGCATTTGGATCGTGTCTGGTCTTAAATTCAAATTCCAGGAATATACTTGGGGTTGTGATAAGCTTATAAGCATGCACATACAGAGAGTCTGAGGCATAGAAATGCAGTGTTTAACCAGCACGCTCAGAGCTTTGAGGGTGGTGTGTACAGATGCCTTAATGTAGTTTTCCATTGCATTCTGTCGTGGTTGTTGTGACGTGTTGATGTGCCTGGAGTCATGACAGGTCTTTTCACCAGTTGTTCTTTGTCTGAGGACTGCTGATGAGGAATCATTGGAAAAGACTTTTTCTCTTATCGTATCACCAAAACTTTTCTCCATTCTTGCAGTTATTTGCATTAAAGAGCTCATAGGGAGTGCTGTTCTGTTTCCTATTCCACCTCTCTCAAAGCTTCCATCTGTTTACAGTCTATTATGTGTATTCCTTCTAGTCCACCTGCAGCGTGTGGTGTTTTTAGAGCAAGTACAACTTGTAACAAACTGACGCTAAGGAGAAATATTCACTATACAGCAGAGCAGCAACAAGAAGCACACACTCCAGATGCAGCAACTGAAACAGAGCAAGCTAACACATGGTCTCGAAAGCCCTAAGTGGACTGGCTGCCAGACTATAGTTAGTACTTACAACTTCCTCAGAAGCGAACTGGAGTTATTAGTATTCTGCTGGTAGCCTTCAGCTGTGGAGATAGTCTCCTGACTACTGCAAAAGTATCCAGCTCACAGCATGTTGGCTCCATGCAGTTAGACTTGGGGATTTGGGGAAACTAAGACTCCCTACTGGACAGTGGTGTGCTGATTTTATAAGTCGGTACTGGTTTTGCAAATCTAATCTCTGGATTTTAGCTGGAGCACGGTAAGTGGTTCACCTTGAATAGAAAGTAGTAATAGAATCTAGGCAGTATGACTGTGTCCCCCACTAGAGCAGAGTCCCTTAGATCTGGCATTGCTCCTGCACCAGATTACTCTGGATCATGTCTGTCAGATTGACGTGTATATACTGAGCAGGATCAGTGTGTCTTCCTTGGAAACCTTTGCAGGAGGACTTTGGTCATTCACTAGCAGACAAGTGGTCTTCCAAGATGTCCTGTAGGGACATGTAGGATCCCTTCCTCAACTGTCTAACTTGGACTTTGCTCTAAGGAAGGTGGACCACATCTTTTCAAATCATTCACATATTCACACACATACATATTTATGTATATATGTATATATATGCACACACATAAGATACTCTTTTAAATGATTCTCTTCAGAAGAGCAATGGGTTAACTGACCCAAGAAAAGAGGCCTTTAAATGAATCGGTTTCCTCCACTTAGGGCAGTTCTGTAAATTGACAGGACAAGGAGACACTGTCCTGGGCCAGGAACTTGCAGGTGTTTCTGAACTGCTTCATTCAGCTGGCTGCAGACTTTTGTACTGCTTTCCTCTTTTTTTCAGCTTCTCCAAGCCTAGAACCAAGTCTCATTTTTGAATGTTACTATTTGAGCAGTTTTTACTGTTTTGTACAATGAGGTACTTTTTTTTCCCAAAAGCATGTGCAGCATTTATGGACATGAGGGAGGTGACCATTCACACGAGTTATGACTTTCTATCCCAAGGTGTAACTTGCAAAGGCTTACCCTCAGCAACTCCACCCTTGGGTTTGGCTTTGTGTTGGGTGTATCTTCACATCCCAGCTTTCTAAGAAGCATGTGAAGGTATGTCTTAAGAGAGCAGAGCAAGAACTGGCTTACCAAGAACAGCTGAAAAAAAGAAGACGGTTCCTGCAGATATACCCTTATAAGACCTCGGACAGGTTTCACACGGTAGTCATCCAGGAGACACCCAAATTGCCCAGGGGCATATGAGTAACCTGTGACATCCCAAAATAGCCTTGTGTTTTAGTTAAGTTAGTAGCATGAAAATCCATGACAGTGATGGAAGTCTTTTTAACACATTGTCCTCTAAATTAACTTATTTCTAAAGAAATAATGATACCTCATGGCTCTCAAATTCCTGAAATGCATTCATGTTTTTCCAAAGCAAACATGAGCAGCAGTTCATCACGTGAATGTCTTCATCCTTAGTCCTTTCTACAGAGCAGTTATAGCACAGCCAAGGGCTTCCCTTCATGGTCTAGAGGGAGAACCAGCTCCATCATCAGCCATCCTCCACCAGCACATCTGAGAGCATCCTGTAAGGTGGAGCTGCTGCATGCTGCACGGCAGCAGCAAGGGCTGGTGCTGTCCTAGAAATGAAGCTGGGATTGCTCGCTGTATCAAGGCAAGTCATTAGACTTCAACTTCTCCTCAAAGCCACCACTGTGCATCTAATTGATGTCATCCACTGAATGACAGAAGGGTCCAAAGAATATTGCTGAATTTAAGAATGAAATATTGTCTAGGGTCGCTGAGTAAACAGGCAAGCAAAGAATGTAAAAGTATTTTTCCATCCAGTGGTCATTAATTGTTATCTGTTCTCTTTTAAGGATACTTCAGCTGTAAGTGGTGAGGTGGCTGGTTTTGACATGATAAATTGTTGTCACCACCAAGTGTTACTCAACAGCCGTTTTCTCCCTTCCTTTCTTCTTCCTTTTTTTCTTCTCTGCTGTTTTTTCCTCCATATTATCTTCAGACTGGTATCTTTCAGGACTGCCCCTCCATGCACAGTCTCTGGTTGGTGGAGAACGGGTCTCCCCTTCAATACACAAACTCCGACAGCATCGCCCACTGGGGCGCACGCAGTCTGCTCCCCTTCCCCAGAACGCCCAGGCCCTCCAGCAGTTAGTGATCCAGCAGCAGCACCAGCAGTTCTTGGAGAAACACAAACAGCAATTCCAGCAACAGCAACTGCACATCAACAAGGTAGGCACAACACTTTTAAAGGCTCTCTTCCTCATATGGCATCAACTCCAGCAGGAGCCAACAATTTGATGGTTTCTTGTGTTGTAACATATGTGGTGTCTGACTCCGTAACCAATTGGCCTTCATCCTTCAGCCTCTTTTTCATGATTTTGAGAAATGCATCAACAAGGATGGGGGCATGCATCACCTCAGTGAGGATTGATACCTCTCTTGCAAGTATTGGGAAGTGGTACGATTCAGACTTCGCAGTAATACTTTTTAAAGCTGTCATTGTTGCTGTTCATCCACATCTAGATCTTTGTCAGTTTTGTAGCAGAGAACTTAAAAAGCTGTCAGGTAACATGGGAAAAATAACAGTTGTGTATTCGTTTGGTGTGAACAGGAGGAGGAGCAGTAATATGAATTTGAGGGAAAAAAGCGAGAGATTTCAGACATAACAACACTGGAAAATAACTGAAAGGGAAGACTTTCAGACATACTGAGGCATTTTTTACTGAGATTACCTTTGGAAAGAGAAAAGCTGTTCCCATCTCCAGTTTAGATTCTTTTAACTCTGTCCCTGTGTAAAACATGACAGGTTTCTATCCATTTCTTCTGAAAATGAGGGCTGTATTGCTGTGCATCCTGCAGAGATTGTTTTGAAGATTAATTAGAAGTGATTCAGAAATTACTTTGAAGGAAGAAAGCTCTACGTTTAGTATCTCATGTTCTGTAAATCACTTAGGCAACATCAGGTGAACACTGCAGAATGCTGTGCCAGTGTGCGGGTTTTGCAGCTGTGGGTATCCCAACGTTATGGCTAAAGCTCAAGCAAAGCTGCTCTAGGGTGATTGCTCAGGCATGGATGTAAAAAGACAACATCTGTCTTGGTGTTTTAGGCCATCAGAAGGTAAAGCTCGCTTTCTAAGGATGAGATCTGATCACCAGTGGTATGGATGGAGCTGTGCCAGGTGGCCCCAGCTGAGATATTGTCAGAAGACAAAGTCTGTTGATAGACTTACAGTGATAAAAAGCTTCAAGGGAAGGGGGAAATACTTCATAAGCAGTGTGATACTTTTCTGACTCTTGTATTGGTGCTGGTTCACTTCCAGTCATGGCTTTCTTTACAAAACAAGCCCACAGGTAGGCTTCGGGCTCAGGAGAACAAGCCAGACAGCAGACATATACCTTTTGGGGTTGCTGCAGTTTAATTTATGGTGGGGATTTCTCCATATATTTTCACTGTTCTGTCGTATGAGAAAACTTGACTACTGAGAGCTGGGTGAAAAAAGTAGCAGAAAACAAGTTTGCAGTGAGGAGAAAGCGACAACTGAAAGAAAGCCCCCCTGCTCCCCAGAGTGCTGTTTACGGACTGGAGCGAAGGCAGGATGATTACACAAGCTGCTGACGTCAATCGTGTACTTCTGGATGGTGGCCATCATGCACTGCCTGTGCCAACGCTGGGCTCGGCTTGGCCCCACACACCAGGCTGCTGGGAGCTGCTGTTGCTGGAGACGTTTCCCTTCCCTCCCTCTTGACACACTCCATGCAGCAAACGTTAGGGCTCGGGGCTCTAGGTAGGGTTTCTTTGTTAGGAAGTCCATTTCAGTTCAGTGGTTTGTTTGTTTTAGTTTTCCAGGACTTCCATTGCCAGCACTTGGAAGTGTCCAAAGGCTCGCTCTGACGTACCTCCCCGGCTCATTCAGCCTTTCACTCAGACCTCCCAGAAGCTGCAGAGCGTGCCGTTCGAGAAGCCTGAATTTCAGCTTTGTTAGCCTGGGGATGCAGCACATCTACAGGGGGAGCGTAGTTAAACCCATCACACGAGCAGTTTCCGTGTGTTTGATTTATAGAAGCAATGAGTTAAAAGCATTTCGGTGCTCGCTCTGTATGTGTGTGGCAAATGTATCCCGTGGGACAGCATCCAAGTGCTGACACGGAAGAAGACTTTTCCCAGACACATGGATATTTTAAGACCCCTTGTGTGCAGGAGCATGAGGGCACAACTAAAAATAATGTAATAGATTGCTGCCTTTTAATTATTAGCAGAACTGACAGCGCTGTCTGTTCGGGTTGGGTTATAGTTCCTGTAAATAACAGGAGACTGTTTTCAATTGCTTGTGATTTTTTTAAGATTTTGGCCTTAAACTTTCCCTGTTTGATGTCTACATCAGATTAGGTTTTAGCTGAAACAAGTCTTGTTGTTTCCAAAGGGGCAGCTAAGGAAAATGGGTAGTTTTGCTCCCAGTTAATAAGAGTAAGAATAATCACCTAGGGGATTCTGCTGTAAAGCCCTGGTGCCTGAGGCTATGGAGCAGTAATGTGAAATTTGACAAATGGGGGGAGTGTGAGGGCTGCACACCCAGTGTTGGTGTTGTCACCTGGTGGTGACATTTGTGTTTGCTTTGAGGAAGAAGAATAATGCACACAACCCCCCCGAAAAGCACTGTTCTGTTAAAAATGGAGACAAATGAAGGGCAGACAAAGAGCAACAAGGGATTGCTGAAAGGGGTAAAGGGCTGCTGCAGAACTGGCTTTCCCTGATGCTGTAGAGCCCCATGCTCTGCCTGGGCTGCTTGTTGAGTGGCATGGAGCAGCTTCACTCCTTTCCCTCAACCAAGTCACTGTGAGTTTGAGTGCAATAGCATTTGTAGGGCGCTCATGTGCTCCAGTGATGATCATGCCCCCAGTCCATACGAAAGTTCAACAGCTCCTTCTTCAGAGCCAGGGGTTGGTCCAGTAAAGAAGATTCTGGATGAGATGCTGGATCACTCCTTGTTAACTGAGCAACCTTTGATCTGAATGAGGCACAAGCCCTGGAACAGTAAATACTAAACAAGCCTGAAAAAAAAAGCTATGCATTAAAGCAGGTGCATTGGAGAAATGACCTTAAATTGCACTAGCAACACAAGCCCATGTTTCCCACCTTTTTTGCATGTTTAATGTTCAAACATTCATTGGGAATATTTGTGGGTTTTTTTCATGGTCGGAAGAGCTTTGCTGGGGGTGAGGAATTGTTTTGCTGTGCAATAAATATGTACACCATTCCTGGCATCATTTCACCTTCAGTAATGATCGTTCCTCAGTCTCTTAAGATACAGATTTTGGTCTTTCTTATGTGAGAGAGGGAAGCAGTGTGTTGCTTGTGGATCTGTGTGTCATTGGAGGTTGGCATCAGGGGGTATTTTTGTCGTGCCGGCCTTCTGCAGCTTGGAGGAGTAGGACAGTGTTCTCTGGGTGTTTTGAGTTAAAAGAATAGCTTTGCAGCATGATGGGTCTTGAAGCAGCCATTCCCTTTCTGAAGAGAAATATGTGAGATTTCCATAAATCCTTTGCCAGAAGACTCAACTTTTTACCTTTCTGTAACGAAGATGAGTGTTTTGGCATTAGTCCACTGAATGTATAATTCACGAAGCCTTCATAGATCTGATAATCTCCCTTTTAGTCCTGAGTTGTACTGTTAAGCAGATTAACGCAGAGCTTCTGTGGTCAAATTATGGTTCTCCTGGGTAAGCCCCGTTTTTAGCACACTGGAAAGAGCAGTGTTTCTCCAGCTGTGGCATATATATGGCAATGTATATATGCCAGACTACAGTGCCTTGACTTGTCTGTGGTGCAGCAGTGTTGGGTGGATACGTTTTTACTAACACCTAGAATTTAACCTTGCTATTTCCTGAATTTTTCTTTTTTGGAACACATTGGCTGTTTAGCCTCAAGTGACTTCTGGAGTGCTTTTTAATATATAATGTTCAATTTGTACTATTGGAAAAATACGCTGTAGATTGTATTGCACAATGTTCAGCTAGGGCTGTTATCCATTGAAAGTCTAAGGGAACCCTCTTTTGGCATAGTCCTTACTCACTTATCACTCAAACACTTTCCCCCTGCACTCTCTTCTCTTCCCTTTCAGGCTGATGGATGAAGTAACAAGAAGTTTTCATCTTCTTCAAGAAATCTGCCTGTTGCTGCATACCTGCTGCTAAGGGGTTTTGCCAGGAGCCAGTCTTCTGTGGGTTGTTGTTGCAAAGCTAGACGCACCTGATTTAATCAAGTCCATAATTCCAATTATTTGGGAGAGGAAGGAAGAAAACAGCTTCTGCTGTTGCCAAAGCATTTTCTTCTCACTCCCCTTCATATTCACCCCCCAGACAGTCCCTGTTCCTTGGCTTGTTGCAGCTCAGTCATTCTCTCTGGCCTAGGCACAGAGGTGAGCAGGCTCATGGTCCTTCCAGCAGGTAGGCTGCTTCCAGCAGTTAGTGTTCTTGCCATCTCATCACTTGAGGGGGAAAAAAAAAAGAAAGAAATTGTTCTTGGCTTCAGCTGATGCAGGACATACCTTCTGCCAGCTGCCTGCATCATGGCCTGTGCCCAATGCTGCCTCTCCCCATTGTTCCTTATCATCTCTTCTCTTTAACCTATGAAAATTAAAAACTAGACTTTCCCATTCTTCAAGGGGATACCTCATGTGGGAAGAACCAACCTTGATAGCCAGAAGAGGAGGGCTCATGTTGCCATTTCTGAGTGGTTAATTCAAGCCCTCAGCAATATATTTTCTCCTCCAACATCTCGTCCATGTGCCTGCTCCTCACAAGATGTCTTGTGGTGCTTCCCTTTTTCTTGAGCATCCCTGCGAGTAGTCACTTTACTGCCACTCAGTTTTCAATTCTTAGCTATATCCTTAACTCCAGCGACATTTTTTTTTTGCTTAGGATGCTTATGAGCTGAGTCCTTTTTGTCACTTCATCCTCTCTTTTTTCTCATTTTTACCAAGGCTGCTTCTCCAGCAACTCCGGCAGAGCTGTTCTTTCTTCCCTGAGTGTCCTCTTTCATCTGCAGAGGAAGGAAAGGGAGGTTTCCTCTTCTCTCTTCCTCTGCATGGTTGATGTCAGCAGTGAAGGAGAGTGGGTTCCCAGCTGGTAACATCCACTCTTTGTCCCCACTACCCAAAAAGGGAGGCTGCTCCATTCTGCTGGATATGCTCTGTGCTTCCAAGCACAGAAGCGGGCTTGTTCTCAACAGTAGTGTTGTCTGATCTGCCTTTCAGCATCTTCCTATCTATGCAAAGTTGGCCAACTCTACTTATCTAGCAAAGTGGAATGGGCTTTTGGCACGTTGTCAAGAACGACCTCTTTGAGCTTGTTCTACCTGTAGATAACCCTGAATGAGTTGTATGGAACTGTGACAGTTTATCCTGAAGTTCAAAGGTGTGTGTGGTGCTTTCAGTCCCCAGTCTGTCAGGCAGCCATGAGTATTCTGAAGGACATGACTGATGTATTCTCTCCAGCAGGTATGCTGCATTCCAAAAAACTGTTGTTAATTTGGTTTTTGAAAGTGGTCCCCTCAGTGGTTCATAGTTCTTCTATACTTTTCATTAACTACCATGAGGAGAAACACTGGAGAAACACCAGGTTCCTTTGTTGCACTCAGAAATTGGAAGAGATCTTGAGATCTTCAAGTTGTACGGAGCGGTCATGCCCCGCTCTGACAGCCTTTCATTTCTGAAAGAGCCTTTTATTTGTGTAGGACAAGAAGTTTCTTCTGTAACTGCTTGTCTTCAAGGAGAAAGCTTAATCAGAGATTTCCAATAAGAAGCTTTGCTATAGAGTCTCATTGAAGTACGTCATCTCTGCACATACTTCCCAAGGAGCTCTTCATCTGCCTTTTAGAATCAGAAAAGATAACGAGAAGCAGTAGATACAGAAGTATGTAGTAGATACAATGGGTGCCAACTGAAATTTTACCAACAAAGAACAGAGCCCCTTCTTTTAATTTTTTTTCTATATGAGGTATTCCATGGAAAAATGAATAATCCTTTGAATTTCCTTGTATTGGGACCTGAAGTTGCTATGTTTTTTTTCCTTTCTACTCTTTGTATGTCAGAGAGGAAGATAAGAAATGTGGCCATCTGATGC
>PPHD01009635.1:0-20448 GCA_002909625.1 Bambusicola thoracicus | reverse complement strand
AAGAAACCTTTCTGACTTCGGATGGTAATTTATGCCTATTACAGCAATACATTTGAGAAGATGATGTAGCATCTCAGAATTACAATTTCTTTTAGAAAAAACAAGCTCTTCTAACAGTTTACAAATATTTACTGACCTCTGTTTGCCTTCTCCTAAGAAATGTGTCTAAACTTTGTAACCACAGTAGCAAGAAATATATTTTTAAACACAAAAACTGAAAACAACTGTTTGAATGTTTTCATCCCAAAGCCAAGCCTTTACGTATAAATGCTAAGTGTTAAGAGGGCTGGCAAAGCTGCTGGTAGAAAGTATAGGGCCTAGTGTAGAAAAACATAACAGGCATTGGAATGAAATGTGCTGGAGACCATCAGAAGTGGATCTGTAAGAAATTCTGATGGGGCTGGGGCTAAACTCCAGCTATCAAAAATGTAAATTTAACTAATAATGCCACTTGAGATTATATCAGCTGAGGAATGTGTCCACTGTCTAAAAATAGGAAGAGAAGGACTGGAACAGCTGTCACTGGGCATTTTGCTTTCTAGAAATGCTCTGTTCTGACAGTCACTGCAGAGGTTAGATTCCTTGACAGAGAGTAAAAGTGTTTGGGATGTCTGTGAGAGAAAATGCCAAAGAACAAGTGGTGGTCAGTTTTATGGTTTCAAAACTCACGCTGAGTAAAGCTCAGACACAAATCTTTCAGAGCCAGCATAACTCCATGGTTGTGGAATTGGTAGTTTTGGAACCTGCTTGGAAAATGCTACGAAGGTGGAGCAGAGTGTGGGGCTGGGGCAAGATTCTGAATGTGCCACAGAACTGTGTTCCAGCTGTGAGAGCAGAGGTGCTTTGGCTCCTGAAAGGGCATCACTGGGACCTATGCTGGCATTACAAGCTTTTGGAAATGGAGCTATTCCTATCATCGCTCCAGGTCATGCTGTCACGAACAGCCTAGCACTTGTCAGGAATCCTTCTGAACAGACAGAAGTATGGGATTCACAAGGAACAGCAGGTAAGGACTGAGGGCATCTTTTTTATTAATTAGCGTTCTAAGGTATACTTCCATACAAACAGATTAGTGATGTACTGATTTCTAGTTTCTAATGACTTAGTTCGAGTCTTTGCCACGGTCACCTTTCTTGTCTCACTGTTCATGAAGTTTTTTGACTATTACAGGCAACAAATGACTTCAAGAAGATGGCTCTCCTAAAGGCAGTAAGTTTGTTTTCAGCCTTGAAGCTACTCAGGTTCTGAAGCCCAAGACCCTCTCCAAGTGACAGGAAGGTCAGCCTACTCTTTGTTTTCTTGGGAGCCAGGCACAAGGCCCCTGGTTGGGTTCTCCTGTGGCTCCCAGTGCCAGCACAGCACCATGTATTCAGCAACAGGAACAACAGAACCATGACAGCTGCCCGCACTCCAAAGGAAATCTCTTCCTTGGTAGCACGTGACAAAAAAGTTATGCCATGTGCCACGACGGTCACAAGACTGGTCAGCCTGCTCTCCAGGGTAAAATAGGTCAAGACTGCGATGCCCTGGCAGAGCCACGCAGGGAAGTTTGCGTAACGCCGACCCCACTATGCCTGACTCCAGCCAGTGTGATTAATCACTCACTTTCATGAGCAGTAAATTCACCCATAAAATTTAATTAAAAAGAAATCTGTAAATGCATTTTTAAAATAACGCATAAAATACAAATGACCATTAAAGGAGTGACATAAAACACCCACTCAGAGCTTTGCTGGGTGGCCAAGAGAGGACGATTTCTTTGTTGTTGTTGTTCTGTAGTGTTTTAAAACACTATTAAAAAAAAGCATGAAGAAACATTGTTTTGAAGAGGTGAATTATATGCTCTTTGAAAGAAGTCTGTCAGCTCAGTATCCAAAACTGAGCGTGCTATTAGGCAGACTAAATAGTAGCACAGCATTAGTTTGTATCGCTAGAGACCTTATGTTTGCCTAGAAGCTAACAGGCAGAAGGTGACCAAGCCTTTTCCCTTCTGTGTTATAAATAATAATTACATTCCTAGAAGAACTCAGCCCCAGATACTAAATGTGCCAGGCAGTCCCTCTGAAAGCAGAGTGGCGTTTGCTGTGCTACGAGCACTGCCATATCCAGGAGATGCTGCAAGAGCCGCTCCGTGCTGATGCAGGCTCCCTTTGCTGCCTTGCAGCCAGAGTGCTGCAGTGGGGCTCTGCTGCAGGATGCGGCCACCAGCAGTTAGGGGACCTCCTTGGCACACTTGCTTCTCCTCCCAGCCCCCGAGAAGATCACTGAACTTTGTATCGCTTGTTTGTGCTGCTCGAGACATCTGTAAAATAAACTTTTTCATAGATGATTTATACGCACAGAAGTTAAAAACAAACTGACCTTTCTCATCCATCAAATAGTCCAAGCTTGTTCTTGAATCCGATTGCCTACTAAAAACATCTGAGATTGCTCTTTGTTACGCATAGATATGGCTTTGTACGTGTCCACTTACAGAAGTTCTGGGAGGAGAAGTGGCGAGGGGGTTTTGCAAGACGTTAGGCCACTTAGCAGATGGAACTGCTGGGAAAAACCACCAACTCTTTTTCTGGAAAAACAATGTTACATAAGCCCTTCTGTAACTTTGCCTGTTTCATAAGTAACCTGGCAAGTTGAGTAATTCACATTCTGGGTATCATTCTAAAGAAATATTTCTAATAATCCTCTCTGTGTACAAAGCAGTATTGCCTCATCCTGGCCTGGCATTTAATCTACTAGCTACTATTTTCAGAAAGGCTATTTCCAAATCCAAATAAAAACAACAGTCTTGCACTCATACAGCGCCTTTCATCCTAGAAGATTCCAAAGAGCTCTGCAGAATTAAAACAAAACAGACGCATCAGGCACAAGGGTGGCTTCATTCATGGCTGAAATGCAGCCAGCTCTGGGGTGAAACCTGGTTGGTAGAACAGCTCTGAGCAGCGCTCCGGAGCAGGGAGTGCAGAGTGCCTCGTGTGCCTGTCCTGTACTGCAGTGCAGCAAAGGGATTTCTGTGGCGGTGTCACTGACCAGGCTGCAGATCGACAGGGAATGGAAGGAAAGCTCAGCCACCTCCGTTCTGTTCCCTTGCCCCGCCATGAACCCAGAGATGTCACTGCATTCAAAACCTGTCGTGGGTGCAGGAGAGAAAGAGAAGCAGAGGCTCGACAGGCTCCTGGGACAATGACAGCTAGCCATCACCCTGCAAAGCCAAGCACGAAATAAAACATCAGCCCAGCGTGCATTCTCTCCTTGATTGAGCTTTGTCTGCCCAGGCATCTGAAGGCCGCCACAGGCAGCACAGAGCTGGGAAGGCCTACTGAAGTGCAGACACCATAGGACAGGCAACCTCCAGCGCCTGCAGGGCCAGCTGGCACGGCCTGCAAGCCCCGCTCTGCTGCGGCCCTTTATAACCGGGACGATGAGAGCCATTTTCTCCCCTGCCCAGGGCGCACACGCACACACACACACACACACACACACACACACACTGGCCAACTCGATATGGAAATATTCTGTGAAGTTTTTTTCCAGCTATTTTTCTGCTGCCTCCAAGTGTCACAGCATAACACAGTCAGGCTGTACCAGGACCCAGAGCTGGCCATATTATAATCTCATTTAAAGATACGAAGCCATAATTAGTGAACTCTGAATAACCATTCTGTATTATGATGTCTAATGCTTGTCTTGGCTAATGCAAGTGCAGGGGAAAGAGTATAATCTTATTTACATGTATCAATGAACTGCACCTGTGTCTTTGCAGAAACCCCGCAGTGCCTTTGCCCGCACAATTTAATCTGTGTCACCAAAACTGTGCTTTAACTGCTTATACTGAATTGTGCCATGGTTTAAAAAATAGAGAGAAAGGGAAAAAGAGCACGAATCTTGTTAACCCTCTTACCAGGCTAATACTTCATTGAAAATCCCCTTGGTTGTAATGGATTTATCTTTTTATACATACTTTATACAGCACAGAATCAAAGTGGCTTTTTATAAACACAGCACATGAGGTTTATAGCTGTAGCCTCCATTAGGGTTTTTTTTTGTACCCTAAATCTCTACCAAGACTGTTATGTAAATGCTACTATTCTAAAAATAAAAACAAAACAAAGCCATCAGGGAATCGTTACGTTATCGCCCCACATACTGGGCTATTGATGGCAGAGCAGCACGCGCTATTTGTGGGTCAAATAAAACTCCTTGCAGAAGGAATCCATCGTTACCATCTTTACCTGGTCAGAACTACCTTACCACAGTTTACAGCAGTTTACAGTTCAGGAAATCCCCACGCCCTCCCAGCCCTTCTTCGCCATGCGATCATCACAACGCTGACAACGCTCTGCACTGTGCTACGTTTCCAACAAAGGAAACAAAGACAGAGTGGTATTTTTTCATAGATTTTAAGCCAGAAGAGTGGCTCCTTTGCTCTATTCTCTCTGGATGGTTTCTCATTGATTCAGAGGATCTCTTACAGGTGGGGTGAGCTGGTCAAGGCAAGGACCTTTTGCTCTCCTCTGAACTGGTACTGCTCTGCAGGGCAGTGACTGCAAATGGGCCATGGAATTGCCAGGATACCTGTGTAGGCATGAGATGGTGCTGGTGGCAGGAGAGACCTCACCAGCCCCCAGCTCCCAGCAGCAGACATGGCTCTGGCACCATGGTATGAGTGCATGCTAGCTTGCACAAGGTTATTTTCACTACAGAAACATTTGTTAGCAGACAACATGGTATCCTACAGCCAAAAGCCAAGTGTTTCCAAGCTGTCAGTAGAGCTGTCAAAGGTATTACCAGCATTTCACTGCTTGTGGCTGAAGATTTATTGCTTGCTATGATCGTTTTGTTTGGATCACACATGGATTTCTATTGACTTGAAGCAAAATTTTGTGTGGGTACACAGAAACATGCATTGTAGCATATACTCCAAACTTCACGATATAAACCATTCAAAAAACAAAACCACTGAGAATACCGCATTTCAAAGACATCATCTAATTGCATCATCTAATTGGGGAACATTAGGATTTGTGTTCAAACAGTCCCACCAAGACCAAAAAGCCCATTTGATGCACACGTTAGGAAAGCACACTTTTGGACCAGAACACGTCATGATGTCAGATGAAGAGCGAGTTGTCCGGGGATGCTTATGGCCAAGCACAAATTTAAGCGAGCTCCCCCAAGAGGCTGATGTCCTCTCTTTGAAAGAAAAGTATAGTCCTTCCTTCCAGCCCTGAGTGTGATGGCATCCATCCGTCCTAGCAAGAGCCATCTCCTAACCGCGCTGGGAAGTGAAAGACCATAGCTGGTTCTTTTCTCAGTTTATGGGAAATAAAAAATCTTTTCACGGTGGTCACGGAACTTTCCCCAAGCTGAGATATTCTACCTGCACAGCTATTCTTCTAGAAGAAAATACTTCAGGCATTTTCTTAAAAGTTTTATCACGGCTCACTCATTTTTCCCTTCAGTTCCTTTCTGTCATAAGAATAAAAAAAAATCCATTCAAAATGAAACGTTTTCTTTAATCCTATAAAGGAGGAGTATAATTGATTCAACTATAAAATTTATAGGCATGGAATCAATGCTTATTATAGTCAAAACATGTCAGGTCACTTCTTTGTGGCTGGTTTAAAGCTGTTCCGTTAAGTGTAACGTTAAACGAGAACGCTTTAGTCTAAACATGAAAAGGTTAGATTGTATTTCATCTCCACAGCTCTGACTGTTAGTATCTGATTTCACACTGAAGACCCTCCATTGTTTTCTTTGTACCTTCTCTCTGGGGCAAAACTAACTTTTGACAGTCACAGTAAGTAGCTGCTATAGTGTAGATACTAATTTAATTTGGAGCTGTATTACTGCTTAAATAGTTCAGAATTGCCTTTATGTTTTGATGGTCAGTAAAGCACTGAAAAATTGAGTATGAATGGAGCTTAATCGTGGCAATGATGGCAAATCTTTCCCGTCTTTTCATTTTCCTGTTCTCAGGCGTCTGCCTTCAGGGCTAATTGAAAAGATGCTGGTGTTACGCAGACACAGTCGCTGCTGTAACTACAGCTCCGCTCTTCCGAGCGCATCGAACGTTTCTGCACAGACTGTATGAGACATTTCTGTGCCCTTAAAGTTGGCACTTCATCTGCTAAATTCTTCACCTGACATTTTTCTGTGCAACATGGTGTTTGCAACTATTCAGCTGGCACAAAGCAATGCAATCATGCAAACCTAACTGCGGAACATTTAGCAGGTATATTTATTAGAGCTGGATCCAGTAAAGGAATGGAGAACCTCCAGTTCAGCAGCTTTCCCTTTTCTTACCACTCTGACTTCATCTTCATGGTGTGCCTGGTGTGGGCTCAGTGCTTCTGAAATAAAGCGGCGAGGCCAGACCGCAACTCATGGCGTGAGCATGCTTGATGCCCTGAGCTTTGGATTTCAGCTCCTCGGCCAAAGATGGCTCTTGGCTCAACAGGTGAAATTGCTGCTTAACCAAGCAGGATTTCCACACTTTTAAATAAAACCAGCTCTTGGCCCATTATCCACTTACATGCACTATGCCTAAGGGCCAAGATACGCAGAATCAACGAGACTGGAGGTTCCCCAAGAGCACAAAGCTTTGCTACAAAGGGCTTAAACAGAGCAGCGCTCCAGACAGCAGGGAGCACACGCCAGCTTCATTTGTCTCAATTTCATCACTCAGAATAAAGGTCCTTAAAAACAGTAGTCACTGTCCCAAACTCCCCAGATTATCAATCCTAGCAGTGTCAAAGCCTAACTAAACCACATACGACAGCTGCCAGGTCCCTGGATGTCAGTTTTCAGGGCCTATATTGCCCTAGACTAGTCTGTAAATAATTTTTATTTTTATTCAGGACTTCAAAACCACATCACTAGTGGGCTGGACTTGTGGTTCTTCATTTGCATATTCTGTGTTTTGACCTAAATTGAGTTAAATGCAGAGGGAGAAGAAATGAGGGTCAAATTTCGTTAACAAAATAAAGCGACTTGTGTGAAATCAATGTCTAGTGATGGAAAAGTATGCAACTGAACTAAGCCCTTGACTGGTTATTTAACTAAAACAAGGTCTCCCTAATGACAAACACTCCCATCTTCAACTGCATCACAGACACTAATGGAAAATCTTGGCATCTCTCATTGTATGGGAATACGAGGCAGAACTGGTGAGGACTTTCTCCTGCCACCCCCTTGCCAACTGTACATTCCATCTGACTGAGGATTACTGATAATTTCTGGCAACTTCGTGGCTACAGAGGACTCTTCTGTACAACTATTTATTTATCCAGAACTTCAGGAATTCATTTTTAACAGAACTTTAAAAAATGCTGTAAACACAAAATATGCTAACTGTTAACAAAGGGATTCCTACACGAGCTTTTTTGCCCCCCTCCAAGTTGCTCTGTTGGTGTAAGTTGGTAGAGCTGCTCTCATTTTGGTGGATGCCTGCCAACTCTACAGCAGTTGAGGATCTTTCCCAGTAAAGTAATGTGCTTACAAAAACCTGAACAAAAGGGAGCATTCGGTTGTATGTATTCTCCCTTTAGTGGTAGTAGCAGGGAGCCCTTAACAGCCGTGTCTCTGCATCTCTGCAAGAGACCTGATTTGCCAAGGGAGCACACGCATAGCCTGTCACATAGACATGATGACCTACAGACAGCAAACAGGCCAAGGGTATGGATCCCATTCTACAGAAGAAACTCTGAGGCAGGGGAGCGGTTGATGTATTTCTGTGAGAGCTTCTCAAAGGCTGTGGCTGCCTATTGACCACACGGCTGCCCCGTGGACAGCCTGTAGACTGTGTGTGAACAACCGGTGCAAACGGTGTCCCAGAGTCTGCTGGCCTGTACAGAACAGCACAGCACAGCATGGCTGGGCATGGCGTGGCTGCCCCTGCATCTGCAGAGCTGCCTGTAGAGCTGGCAGTCCTCTGCACTGCCTGTGGGGCCTCCAGCTGTGGGCAGGAGGAGAGCTCAAGGAAGGTGTTCAAGGATGGCCCCAGGTTGGACGGGGCAGCCCAGTTCTATCGGGGGCATCCCTGGCCATGGCAGGGGTTGGAACCAGATGGGCTTCAAGGTCCCTTCCAACCCAAGCCATTCTATGAACACTGACTCCAGCACAGCCCTCAGCCGCCTCTCTCAGGGCAGCAGCCGTACCCCATCAGTGCATCAAAGGCCTCTGACAGAGCAGAGGACTGAGCTCTGACCTCCCGTGTCCCCATCCAGAGCACAGCCTGCTATTCCCTAAATGTCCTGGAAAATCTCAGGACTAGATTAGAAACTATTACTTTCACCACAAAAAATTCAATGACAACTTTTTGGTTTTCAGTGACAGAAAGCTAAAATGTTTTCGTTTTGAGCAAAGTTCCTCCCCTCCATTTTTGGGTACAGAAAAACCAAAGAATTTTTACAAGAAAACGTGATTTTCGCCCCAGTTTTAGCAGACAGTATGCTACCCAATCAGAGCCTCACAACATTCTCTGAATCTGAACCTGAACATTTTGAGATGCATTGCTGAACGAAAAAAAAAAAGAAAGCAATTTTTTAGCCTGACCTTCCATTAAAAATGAGAGCAAAGGGTGATTTTCTGTTTCCCTCCCCGTTTTGACCAAAGCTCGGCACGACCTGCTGAGCCATGGCTGCAGGGCACATGCGCTGTGCTGGGCAGGGGGAGCCCGGCCTGCGTGGGGCTGGGTAGCTCTGAAGCAGGAAAAGCATTATTTTACAAAACAGAAAGAAAGAAAGAAAGAAAATTTCTCCTTTAAAAGATTTCATTATTTTAAATGTAAAATATAACATCCGCAAAGTAACCCAACGAAATTAAATGTTCCCTTTGAGGGAAATTCTCTCTTTTTAAAATTATCCCCTTTTCTAATAAACCAGTAATTTATGTAATCCATATAAAACCACTAACACTCATTCTTCTACTTTTAAATAACATTGGAGAGCTTTCCCAAGGCTTATTTTGTTTTTATGAGGAGGATTAAAAATCACGATGGGCCAGGCTCTGCCAGGCCTCTATCTGCTGGCAGGTAACGGTCTGCTGTCACCCCTGACCAGTGGCCACTGACGTGTCACTGTGCCTAACTTACAGCCCTCCCCTGGCTGCAGGGGAATAATACCAGGCTGACAGATTCACTGCGCCAAATGCAATGCCATCTGATTTGGAGGTTGCTGGACAAGCCATACATCAACATAAGTGATCTTTATGTTTCTAGACAAACATTTCAAGAAAAATCAGGATAAGGGATCTCTATGAGGAGCTGTTAGTTCCATTCAGTCTCTTCTCCAGCTTAATATTTTTTCTGCTTCACAACGGGCCTGCATACTGCGACCTGTAGAGGCTGTCTAGATAGAAGGAAGCTTTATCTTTTCAAAATAAGTGAGTGCCACATCCCTATTTTGACCCAGCAGAGGAGTATGGGAAGAAATTGCAGCTGAATCACTGTACTTCTCAGGTCCTGCTCCTCCAGGGACGCCGCTGTGCTATGACCCATAGCTGCACATGCAGCAAGCATAACCTACGAATTAACATCCATCACTAAACAGCGTTCTAGTTTCAGTGCAGCCTGGGCGATGTACTGAAGTGCAGCAAGACTGGGCCAATGAACTGTCTTGGAAGGGGCAGGGGATGTTGGATGGCACTGCAGACACAAAGCAGGGGGACACACTGTCCTTGCACCCCTCATCGGCGTTGGCCGAAGTCCACTTGGATAAGAAAATCCCTCCCACTCGTTCCTTCTTCCCATGCCTCTTATTTTTCACCTGGATAATTCAGATGTTTTGGCCCTTCCAGACAAGAACGGGACTTTTAAATTAAAATGTCATCTGTTAGTAAAGAAACTAAGCTATGTTTTTCATTCCTGAGAAAGGACTCACTTATGCTTATAACTATAAGTTGCTAGTGATTAAGCAACTGGTATATTTTCACACTCATTAAAAGAAACATGGTGTGTTCGCCTTTCTAAGAAAAGGCATCTTGTTTGTAATACTGTAATACATTGGGAACACCTTCTAATTGGCTTCTAGTGCCCCTTGCCAAAATTCAGACATAAGTTTGTTTATTTACACAAGCAAAAAAATAAAACATTGTATAATTAGTTGAGCAAAGGACTCCTAAATTCAGCAACACGGAGGTATGCAAAACTGACACACTTTTTAAGATTCCATTTTGGTTTATGAAACATCTCAATAGGTACAGCCCAGACTGCATCACGGCTATTGTAGCCCTGTGCTGCTCAATGTGGTGTTTGTGTCGAGATGGAAAACTTTGACATGTTTGATTTTTATGCAAGTCAATTAACTTGTTTTTTAAAACTGTAAGGGCATGCTTTGCAAATAAGATTACTTACTATAAATTATGAGAACATAGGGCTCCATTCAGACAAAAATGTTACACACCCCTTACACATGCACAAGTCTGCAGAATATAGTTCTGCACCCTGACAACCTATTCAGCTAGGGGTAGGAGCTTATTTTGGACTATTCCGTGGAGGCCTTCCTAAAAAGATATGAACAAAAGGGGATAGAGACTTAATTAGAATGTCTCTCTACACCCCGCCTTCGTTTGCACCACCCAGGCAATTCCTACAGGCCAAAACCTCTCCTTATGTGGTGAAGGAAGAATTTCTTTTTTCAGTTAAGTCAGCCCGCAGCAGAATTAGCAATGGTATGTCCCCCTGACCACAGCACAGACAGACATTTGGCCATTCCCACCTGTGAGTTCTGCCCTCAACACTCACACTTAAGCATGGTCTCTTGACTGGCTGCAGCCACGACCATCTGCTAACATAACACCCGTCATGTCTGGCTCTGGGTCAGATGGCACCCTGAAACCAATAGAGCAGGGGGAAGGTGTCCCTGGAAGAAATGGCGCTGAACGGCAGAACTGGCACGGGATGTGCACAAGTGAAGACGTCAGGCAGCTGCGGTCAGCAAGAATCATCCCATTTATGATTCCATAGGCATTTATTCAAGACTTCTTGTTTGAAAATGCAGATTCTTCAATGGGTGCAGGAAAACTCAGGATGTCTATCAGGCATTAAAACACAACATAAAGAACTGCAGATATGTACTTGGGGCCTGAAGGCAACCGCAGCGCCAACACATACACAAAGCAAATCCAGAGACAAGTATGAGTCAGAGAAAAAAAAAAATTGCAGGGTTTTGTCCAGGTCCTTTCCACTTTGACACATGCTGAGGATCTCTACCTAAGCAAATTGTCCCATCGATTACAGATGTGAGTAAGATTTACTTGCATGGAGCAAGGTTACTGGATCTGGTCCCTGCAATAAAAGGCCAACTTTTACTAAGTCCAAGATCTATTCCTATTAGTTCTGAATATTAGGTTAAGGCACAGGAGACCACACAGCAGAGCATTTTGTCTTCCTTGCCAGCCTCAGTCTAGGTAATGAAGTCATTTTTATTTGAGCTCCAGGTTAGATTGTTGGTTCTAATTTAAAGTCTCCAGCACAGATACTCTGTACTGCAGATTACTCATTTCCTTGAAATGTATTTTACCCATACAAAAAGGTTAAGAACAGCGAGAGAGGACTGAGAGGACTGAAGATTAAGGACAAATGACTTTCCTTGTCTCATAGCTACATTCTGGGAGAGCCATTCTGCAGACTGCTTGCTTTTAAGGCTCATTTTCAGCCTTGAGTATCAGCTTGTAGCCCTAGAAATAGTTGCACACACTCACAGGAAAGCTAGTATGCACACAGACACTTAGAAAATGACTTTCAGACAAAAGGTCTTCTAAAGTCAGATCCCCATAACCGTGTCCAGAATTACGGAAGGGGCCAGTCTGATCACAAACCAGTCATGCCACGTACCAGAACTGACCTGCCACGGAGGGAAAGATACCTCCCAGTCATCAGGAGAACCAGCGTGGCTACGTGCCTCTGAGCAGCCTCACAATGTCGGGTCAACTGTTGTTACTGGCAAGACACTGCTGTGGAAAGCCTGCAACAGAATCAGGGACTCATCACTACCAGTATGTGTTGCTATGGACACCATTGAAGAAAAGCAAAATCATTTGAGAAGGAAATAAAAGACTGTTTTCCACCAATAGTGACGGGCACTCTAATAGGTTAGTGATCCTGGTGGAATGCTAATCAACGGCACATAGAAAGATTTGGAAGTCATGCAACTTTTAATATGCCTAGTGAAGGAGTATAAAAGTAAATTCATGTAACGCATGGCTATGCACACAGGATTTATACTAATCCTTAGTACTGAAAACACAGGCATCAAATGTTAATGCCACAGATGAATCAGACAATATTTCTGTCTTACAAGCCTCTCCTCTCCAGGACCTCAGCTACAAGCCATGTCCACCTGAAGGGCTCCTCTGCACAGTCCCACTGGGCCAAACACGTCCACGGGGCTGGGCTCGGAGCATGCATAAAGCCGAGCAGTTTGTCTGGCACCAGCAGAGCTGTGCTGATTTACAGCAGCTATGGATCTGCCACCTGATTTGAGCTGTTAAGACAATCTAGTTTTTCCATTCCTCACAGCTCTGGTGAATAATTTAAATAAATGCTTGGAGATCACCAAAAATAATATATTTTCAAAATTTCTGGTGAACTGCAAGTAAGAATTGCTGGCTTAGAACTAGACAGAATGCTCTGCTCAGTCTTACAGAGTTTAATTCTGATTGAGATGGGATTTTTGACTTAAGCGCATTAAAAAGGAATGGATTTTTTTGGTCATAGAACTGAAGACCGACTTTCAAAACGGAAAACCATTTAAAATTATAAAAAAATCCCAACACAACCAACCTTATTCTGAAAACACACAAACAAAATATTTGGATTTTTTAAATTGTTTAATATTTTCCTAGCTGAAAAGCAGTCACATTTTTCAGCTGATGTGAATCTGTAAGATGTTACGTTGCCACTGAGTCACCATTTTTGCCCAAAATAAAGCTGCTAAAATACTGTTCTCAGCCACACGAGGAGATAAATGCACAGAGCTCAGGAAGACAATTTGCACAGAGAGGACCAGAAGTGTTTACTGTTTTAACAGAACCTGAAGCATTCCAAGAATTTACAGCAGATATAGAAGCAGGGACATTTTCCCAAAGCGACCTTCAATCTAATTTCACTCGCAGTACAATGCAGTGAAGTCAAAATACTAAGAAGAGAGACAAGGGTTACAGAATTGACTACAGAAGTGCTCAGCAGAGGCTGGAAGGCAGCATATTCATTTGACATAAATACTGGATTTGCAAATTGCAAGTAGTATAGCAAGAATGATGCTCAAGAGTGCCTGAGGCAGGAGGAAGTTTGGGGATATTTGCAATAGGTCTCTTCAGTGCTAGCAGTAGGGCCGTTCAACGGGTTCACATCTCTTCCTCAGTGCTATGGCAATTTGTTTGTTTGTTTGTTTTGGAAGGAAATGAGGTTGATGGGACTGTGCTGCCTATGTGTCGGTATTCTCTCTCAACTACGAATATTAAATTTCTGACTAATAAAAAAAAGATTAGTTATATTGGGAAGAGAGATCTGGTAGCTCCAATCACTAAGGTGAGCTGAAGCATAAGCTCAGCTGTTCTTATACACGAGGACACAAAGACAGGGCCTCGCCCCGCGGGACAGACGGACGGTCCGGGATTCAGGACATGTCTCTCAGAGCTCGGCTTGCTCAAAGTTGATGTCACCTGGCTTGCAGTGCCCAGGCCAGACAACGCTCCCCAGAAATGGGAGGGTCAGGGTAGTGCTGTCCAGGTTTGGCTCCAGATAGATTTGGCAAATGAGCTCCAGAAATTCACTTTCAAGACATAAATCCACAGGAAACCAGGTTTCACATGTTCCATGGCTTAATATATTATAAATATTGCAATTTCCCCTCAGTGTTCAAATTATTGTTTCCAATGAGCAGCACAGCAGGTCGTTAGAGGTTACAGCAATAGCCGTCCCAAACTTGAATGCAGAAGATATCTAGCAGACTTGCAAAATACATATCTTGTACTCTGCTCCAGTGTGAAGCGTGAAGAAAGCGGCAGTCTCCTGCTGCTGCCAGCTAAGAGCTTCCTTCAGATCAAGTGGAAGCGACTTCTGCACACACACCGAATGTCCTGACAGGGATTATTAGTCTGGAGATTGTAATTAGCAGTGAAATTACTTTTACGTTCTGCTTCTCAGCACCACTGCTTAAAACTGTGAGGTGACCAAAGGAGCACTTTTAATCGCAGACTTCCATGTTAACTCCAGCAAAACTGCGAAGGCTATACTGGAAGTTTCTCCTGAGCTCCTCAAGAACGGACAGTATAGCTTTAGAATTTATCTACAGCATTAAAAACGGGTGGCCAAAAAAGCCACACTTTGCTTTTACTTCTAAACTCACCAAAGAAAGCCTGCAATTTTGTAACATCTCTGCTGTTCGGTCAAAAAATACTTTCATCACAATATTATGACCACCTCTAGGAAAGATGCACTAACAGACAAAGGGAAACTTCAATGACAGCTGCTTACTGTGCTAAAGGCAGAAGGATTTTTGGCAACAATAAATAGAAAATAAGACTTCTGAAAATACTTCATTTGCTTTATAAGCAGATTGAGATCTTTGATAGGCATAAAATAGTGGTACTGAAGTCAGAACATTTATCCACTGTCTGCAGCAGCTGAGGGGACCCAGCATGTGACAGCATCCCCCTCAGTGGGAGGCAACAGGAGGGGAAAAAGTGAAGAGGGGGAATGCTGCCTTCACTCTGCTTCCCTGCCCTCCCTTCTCCCCTATAAATCCACTCTTCCAGAAGACATGGCTTACAATCTAATTACTTTGCCTTAGGATTCCTCTTGCCTGTGAGAAGATCTAAGTCCTTCTTCTCATAACTTCAGAGTGAGCAGATATGAAAATGGGATTTCCTGCAGCTCCTAGGAAAGCTATATACCTAAATCCCACCTTTTCAGTGTGCATCTATCTGTGTTAGCTCTTGCTGGGAAAAAACATATTATTACCCAACTGTAACATTCACAGTACCCAGCACAAGCTGTAGCAGTAAGGCTACGTCTGCTCTTCCTCACTGCATGGAACATTATCATTGTCTCCTACTGGGATGTGTGAGTTTCAGCATCAAAACTCAAACCACGGCTGTAGGTGTCTGTTTGTGGATACGATGCCTCATCTGAGGCGCCCGGACCTGAGAACGTCAGCCTTAAAGTCTGTTGGCATCTCTCAGAAGCTGCAACGTCGGAGGAACCCAGTCTGGCAGTCTGAAAAGTTTCATTCAGATTGCTTTAAATATTTTGTGGATGATTACAGTCTGAACATTTGACTACATGCCACTTCATTAGACTTACCCTTTTTTTTGTTTGTACCAGAGTTGGGAAATTAAAAATGATCTCTCTAAAAACTCTGATATTTAATTTCCCATAAGATATGAAAGATATTCAGAGCAGTGTCTGGAAAAAAATTAGGATAATAAGGTGTATAAATCTCTGCTTCATTTGAAACAAAGCATAAAAGCCGACCCCACATTAATTTTTTTGCTGAAAGAACTTCAATAAGTTTTAAAGTAAGTGTTTCATTTACTGCCACATGCCACACATACATGGCAAACAGTTTATACAAACCACAACACTCAGCTGTTCCTGGTTAGGTAGAACAGTCCTCCCCTGAACACCCAGGCTGCTCTCGGCTCCCCCGGGACGCTCCGGTGTGGGTGCTCAGCATTGGCCAGCACTGCAGGGAGCACACGAGCAGGGTTTGCTCAGCCAGGAGGAGATCAGTCACTGGAAGGACTGCTGAGGCCCGGCCGGAGTGCACACGTAGTGTTTTGTTGGCTCAGACCAACAAGCCCTGCACTTCTGCAGACAGTTTAAGCACGGTGTAACTGCCCCTGGCCTGGTGGTCTCGCGGCACTGCCTTCCTTGCACAGCTCCTGGTGAACCTAGCTGACTATTCAGCTAACAGGGGGAATGCTCCACCATGTCCACATACAGCGTAAGATCTGGGCCCAGTAAGCTATCCAGTGGAAGGGACACATCTCTCCTTCTGAAGCCAACAGCCTGAGAGCAGATACAGTCAGAGGGCAGGTACCTTCCAGCTCCTGAGGCCACAACAAAGATTTGCAACGAAGCGCTTAATTTAGGGCTTGATTATAGCTAACACAGTAAGGCTTCTTTACAAGAGCTTCAATGTTCAAGTCAGTGACCTCACTTATTGTGCAAGTGCTACCTCCAAAACCTTAGCCACTTATTCCAAAAGGACGTGATGAACTTGGAAATCCACTCCGTTTTGAAAGATACGATTTCAATTGTCCTCACTGCTCTGTGAAGTCCCTCAGCCAATTTATGCATGTTTGAAATCCAATTTAAGGAATATTTTCCAGTGTTCTGTTGCTGTATGAAAGAAATCAGCACCCTGGGAGGAACAAATCCATGCAAAGGGCAAACTAAAACTGACTAGATACGTGATATCTCTAAAGGTCCAAACAAAATAGGAGTGGGAGTGAAGGAAAATTATTTTCAGGGCATTTTTCACTCACAGACAATATTATGAAGTGCTTGGAATACCAGAAAGTTCATTTTGAAACAGAGGAGTGATGTTTACAATGGCCTTTGTGTAAATATGTGTTGGTTTTATGTACATTTTCCTAATACTGGAAACTAACATCAGTTTATATACTGCTGAGAAAAGGTGCTGGATTCTTTTATTGCACAGAACAGGTACTACCCAGCAGCTCGGCAAGCACATCCCGAATCACAGCCTGCTCCATCCTTTGTTCGGTGAAAGGAGCATTCAAAGAGCTGCATGAGTGGGGTACCATGGAAGGGGAACCTCTACGCTCAGTCCTGGGACACTGCACCACCTTGGCTAAAGCAGAGCAACCCGGTGAGCAGAGTGCATCCATACTATTAGGAGTAAGATTAATTTACTGGAAAATAATTTGTACCACACTATGCAGCGGGTGCTCCTGATCAATGTAACAGCAGGGTAGGCCCTTGCATTTGCTGCATCTTCCTCTGGAGCTGGGTTTTGCATCCAAGCCAGGTAAAAGGATGCCAGGTGTAGGTCAAGCATAAAGATACTACTGTGCCAGAGGGAAAATGCTACATACTATTAGCATTGTATCCATACAAGGGGCTCTACTGCTTACATTCTCCCATGTTAAACACACTGCCCAAGCAAACAAACAAACCCCCCCAAATAATACACCGTTATTACTACTGAGTCATGAACACAAATCAAGTGTCCCCATTTCTGTTTCATTTTGCTCTATTGACTGAGAAACCTAGCAAGAATGTCAGTTCTGGTGGTGGCTTTGTGATCTGGATCCCGCTTGGTAGGATCTATGCAGAGACCAACAACTCATTTTGCACAGCCCACGATGCAGGCATCAGATGACTGTGGCTTTCAGTTACTACCTCTGGACCGAAGCCAGAAGCCTAGTGGTGAAAAGCTCTTTATACCATTACCAATCCCTCGAGCCACCCAGTCCTTCTGCATTGCATACAGGTTTTTAGTGTTGTGCCTTAAGATCTGTTCTGGTTCTGAGTAACGTTCTTTGTGATGGGAGTCTTGCCACTCCCCCTCTCAGGAGGGGGAAAAAAAAAAACCAAGGAGGGAGTGTGAAACCTATTTTCAAACTCTGTTTTGATTATCTGATGCAGCTCCTGCTCCTGGGTTCTCTAAAGGAGAGATGTGAGTCCTGGGGAATGTCTTTCTCAGTGCAGAGCTGAGACTTGCATGCACCTGGTGGGTGCTGCTGGCTTTAGCTCAGTGATAGCTCTTGCATCGATGCATCCGCATGCTGCTGGGTTCCCCTATAGGGAAAACTGACAGGCTTTCCTGGATAGCTGCAGCCTGGCAGGGCTAAAGCACATGCACAGGTCGGTCTGGTCCTGATCCATGCCTAACGGCAGCATAAATACATCCCAGACAAGGCAGAAGGCACAGCCAGTGAGCCCCCAGATTGTCTGTTCATGTCTGCTTTCCATCTGAAGTAACCACTGAGAGCTGCAGGCTGACGGTGCCACCTCTGCGGCTCCCATCCTGCTGCTCAGCACCGCGAGTCGCTGCAAAATGGCACCTGTACAGATTTCTCTTCCAGCGTCTTTGCTCGCCCACCCTTCAGAAAGCACATCACATACACAGCAGTTCTTCCCTGCAGAGACTTAACAAAACACACTGGTACTCAGCCTTCCCGAAAGATGGCTGTAAGCAGCTGAACCTCCAAGAACACGTCTATGGATTTAGAGTCTTTAATATTGATTGCTGAATATTTCTGTTCCTTTCTGAACCATTCCAACAGTTGTTTCAAGTGAATGTATTCATCCCTTTCCTTTTAACCATTGGAGTTTCTTGCTTGGTCTGCGAGCATGGAAGAGGGAATGAAAGGGTCTCTTCAAACTCGCTGTAGCTGCTCCCTCAAAAGAGAGCATTGACACAGATTCTGCAGCTCTTGTGTGCAGCAGGACTCCCGGAGGAGTTACACGCACAGAAAGACTGCAGGATCCTTGTGGGCACTCCAGGAAGAGTGTGGCTATTCTCCTCCCCACGCGATGAGAGTATCGTATCTATTCCTAGTGTGGCTCTACCAGGTGGCAGCGCTCCCCTGCCAACATACCTCTGGTTTGGCTTACCTTGAAAGCAATGATGTTGTATTATGTGATGACGTCATTATATTTATTTCAAATTTCAATGAAGATTCCTGGCAAATCTCTGACCTGGAATATCTTCTCTTTAATGGATCCAAGATCCAACCAACACGGTGCAGATTACATTTATATAACAAGTAAGGTGAACTGCTAGGAATTTTTTAACAGCTGTTGACATTACTAAACGAAGATTATTTCTCTGTTAAAACTATGGAAGAGGAAAAACTTGTCCAGTATTTATACAAACAGCACTGCTCCAATTTCTAGCTGCAGTTATGTTTGCGATGCACCACGCACTCATACAGTCTCAAGAATGTATCTTTGTGGTGGTATTTTGAAAAGGATAAAGGAACTCAAATGCATTTTTTCACGTAAGTGGAAGTGTGAGGACCCCATGCTTTGGTGGTACATGGAATACATTTTCCTCATCGGTTCTTTTTCTTCACACTTTCTGGACTAATTTGAATGGGCTTACTACAGACTCTTGGACAGCTCAATTCTGGTCTCTATTTTGTTCCTTTCATCAACAGTGTTACTCTTGGCACTTCTGAATTAGCGTACAACAATGCACTCTTCTTGAAACATCACATACTTCTGATAAATGGATGTAGAAAGCATTGGAGAACACTGCATAAGATATTATTCTGCACTGGCAAAGAGATAATGCCCTGGATGCTACATCCAAGGCCAGCGAGGGATCACCTTGAATGCTGGGCCTTACTGCGCCGTGTTCCGAATAGACACGTGGTGAGTGAGGGCAGATGGCGCTGGGTGGAAGCTAACAGTGCCAGGAAGGAAGGCAAAGAGCTGCACTCCTCACACAGGGCTGTGTGCATAGGTGAAAGGACTCACCTGAGGTTACGCATTCTGTGCCAGAGGTGGATATGAACTTAAATTTCCAACGGTACACTTTAAGGCACTAAAATTGCAAAAGAAGAAACTGAAGAGTAACTATAAGCTCAACTCCAACCTTTCCCTTCTTATTTCTTCCCCACAGTGGTCTCTGTGAGGTCTTACGGTGCCGCTGCAAAGATGAGCAAACAAAAATTGGCCGCGTTAGGAATTGATTTCAATTTGAAAGAGCCATAATTCAATTTTGTTCTAAAAACATATTACAAAATCTAATATTAAAAAGATTTGCATAGAAACATTCACCAGAAAGCTCTTTTATTTGTTTGGCTTGAAACACTTCCACTACAAGCCAAACATTTCAACACTGGGGCAGGAGGACCAGAAAGTGAACCTGACCAGAAACAACAGTGGAAACGACTAGTTTATTTTTGCTCCACCAGCTGACAAAATTTAGTTAGTTCGTTAAAAAAAAAAAATAATAGAAACCACGTGCCTCGTGGAGGGTGAAAGTTGATTTTTTTAACCCAAAATATGACCGTATTTCTCAGCACTGGGGCACGTTGGCTGAGGAGGTACGCACGGCCGTGCGCTGCACTGACTGCAGTGCCTATCAGATGGAGGCAGGAGCCAGCCGTGGTGCCGAGCGCACGGCGCTCACCTCCCGCAGACACACGCGCAGCCCCGCACGCAGCAGCACCTGCAGGCAATCAGAGCCGGTTTGCAGACCACATCTGTCTGCCCCGCTGCGGGATCACCGAGGGATGAATCGAGGCGAGTCCCTCGCTACCACTGGGAATATTTCCTTAGTAACGTTTGCTACCGGGGCAAAGGACCTTGTATTGTAATGCAGTGACATTTTCAACCTTCGGAGAACTTCTGTTGACATTCCCGAGTCGCTGGCTGCCATCCCAGCATGGAATAGTTTCTGTTCACATAATTCCCGTGTTTACCAGCCATCAAACTCTTGCTTTTGGCTTTTTTTTTTTTTTTAA
>PPHD01009634.1:0-14049 GCA_002909625.1 Bambusicola thoracicus | reverse complement strand
CCTTGTATTTGGATTTGTTGAACCTCATGAGGTTTACCTTGGCCCACTGCTTAGGTCTCCTGGTGTGTTGACTGCACCCCACAGCTTGATGTTGTCAGCAAACTTGCTGAGGGTGCACTCAACCCCACTGCCAATGTCTTTCTTGTGCTGGAAATAGTTAAGTTGGCAGTTCAAATGATAGCTGAAGAAAAAATCTTTTTTAAAATCCTCTTTGTTATTCTCCAATCTGTTTCAAAGGTACGTGTTCACCTTCAAAATCATCTTAAGCAGTGTGTTCATCCTTTTTTCCATTTTTTTCTTACTGTATGAAGGCAATCATGACTATAGAGAGAAAAAAAAAGTGCCTAGTGAATCACCTGAAACTTATCATGGAGCATAACATGCCTAATTTAAATCTTGGAATTTTTACCCAGACTGATCATTGTGGAAAAATGACAACTTCATGGAATAGTCATGTTTGTTGGAAACATCACAATATGTATGGTTATATTTGGGAAATATTTGAAAGTTCTTACTGGAGAATAAGTAGGGAAGATTTGTGGCAGGATGTTATGGTGCTAAGACTGACAGGATGGAAGTGGTCTCAGAAGAGTTTTTCTTCACATGAAGCTCAGAGATGAGCCTGGAAGTAAACTGTGCAGAACAACAAGTAGGGAGAAAGCCTCTGCCTGAGAACATCTTAAACTGCCTATCTTCCATATGGTGTTTGTCATCAGTTTTCTGAAGTGGCACCTCTTTTCTGTCCTAGCTTGAGGTTGACTCAAATGTTCTGGTATCCAAACACATGAGTTTACTGTAGTTTTGTCTGTTTATTTTCATGATGTTCACTGTATTAACATTAAAATTTAGAAAGCAATTTTCCTATGTTAATGTAAAATAAAAGCACCGGCTTCATCTGAATTAACAGTAAGACAAAGGCCCAAAAATATTTGATGTATTTACAGCATCCATGAGATTAGCACAGGGTAAAACAAACAAAAAGAAAGGGATTGTGGAAAGGCACAGAATAATTAGTATGAATTTGGTATTCTGATATCATGGACAGATATTTGTATTATATCAATTAGTTTAATATATTATTTAGAATTTCATAGCTATGTAAATCAAGTTTGGATTTCAGGCAATGTTTACTCTGTGGCCGTTTGTAGGTGATGTCTCCCTGGGAGTGTTTAAGCCAAGGTTGGCTGGACCTGTGAGAAAACATAGTGCAGTAGACAGCATCCTTAACCTTGACTGTTTGCTTCTGAATTAGAGAATCCATCAACTTCCCTTTCAAACCAAACCACTCTATGTCACTGGTTCATTAACTTACGGACACTAAATGCCCCTAGCTTTAATTTTCTGTTAAGTTCTGTGTCTTTAAAACCTTTCCTCTTGCAAAATTTTAACATGCTGGTCTGCTGATGTTTTTTTTAACTTATTTTAGAAGCTTAATAAGGAATGCTGATAGCCTAGTATTAAGCTTTTTCATAAAATTAAAGTAGCTGTGGGTAAGCCTTATTGAAATTCATAGCTTGATCCAATTATTTTTTTAATTAGAAAAAAGAACAGAGATGAAATTCAGATTTTTAATTCTGCAGGCAAAACAGTTTAGAAGTTTAAATTAGGTTTCATGGCTATTTGGGCAACAGAGTCCTTTCCAAAATTCATAACATTGTGCTTACATTCTTACTGCTTTTAGACCTTCACTTTCATAAACTCTAAAATCCATAGAAATACTGGAAAGGAGAGATGTGAAAAATAGCTATACTTTACTGCCATTCTGTTATTACCAGGCTAAGAGGAGAGTCGGGAAACTAATATTTTAATTTAGATCAGATTATGGTAATGTTTGTGTTTGATGTCAAAAATAGACCACTTTGAGAACAATTTAAGGCAGGCTTTTATCTCAAAATACATGGGATTCTTCTCAGCTCTTGACTTCTGCATTCACTGCTGATGTTCTAGTGAACTTCCATATTGTCATCAAAAAGCCAAAGTAATGAACACAAGACAGTCTTTACAGAAGCATGTTATTACATTTTTTTTAGCATATAAGACAATGTAAATTTAACATACTTTAATAAATAAAATAATGGGTGAATGTTATGACAGAAGTAAAAATGGCTTTGTGGTCATGTTATCATTCTTGGATGAACCCAGTGTCTGTTTGCGAGGGTGGATAGTGATAGGACAAGGCGGAATAGTCTTAAACTGAGACGGGGAGGTTTAGGTAAGATATAATGAGGAAGTTTTTCACACGGAGGGTGGTGATGCACTGGAACAGGTTGCCCAAGGAGGTTGTGGATGCCCCATCCCTGGAGACATTCAAGGCCAGGCTGGATGTAGATCTGGGCAGCCTGGTCTAGTGGGTGGCGACCCTGCACATAGCAGGTGGGTTGAAACTCAATGATCACTGTTGTCCTTTTCAACCCAGGCCATTCTATGATTCTGTGATTTTTGGATGAAAATCTTTGAATCCAATTCATAAGGGAAAGCATTCATGGTTTTTTTAATCTAAAATAGAAAGTCCCGAATCATTGAGTTTTCAGGTCAAAATTATCAGCATCCACCTTTGCTAACTTATACTTTATTAAAAGTAGTATGTACATACCTACATACAATGCATATATTGACCATTGTTCAATATATGTAATTCGTTGTTTCCCAATACCCATAAATATGCTTTATATTTTCTTCAGACTTCTTAATACCCAACGGACTAAAGTAGTTCTCATATTTAACTTCAGTATGTTGCTTAAAAGTGCTTTGTATTATTTAAATCTCTTAAACCCTATTAATGCCAAGAGGAAATGCCTCAGAGCTAATTTGGGTTTCAGTGCAAAGAAAATGCAGGTATTCAACTCCAGGACAAATTGCCCTGTGCATACTTATCATTGTAAAGATCAATCACAAGAAAGATGTAATTTTTCAGAGTTTTATGGGAAAGAATGAGAGGGAACTGAGCTAAGAGCAATTACATGTCTGTCTTCTGCTTCAGGAGAGACTGCTCTGGGAGAAATGTTAGTGGCTTACACACAGACCCTTAAGAATTAATAGCTCAGTTAAAGAAATTAGACTAATCATTATAGGTTTTACAGGGAACAAAGACTGTTCCTTAAACAATAAAACAGAAACATCTTGATGTGATTCACTTTACTGTTCTCTTATGACCTACATAGAGAAACAGTGCTGTTACTAGGACATTTGGTGTGCCAAGAACATCAAATCTTAAATGAGTTACCAAAGCTAGACTTAGCATAAGATGAGCAGAATTATGTAACATATGCAAACACTGAAATTTTTCTCTCTGATGTAATCTCTATCTACTTAATTTTAAGTTGCACATTGGAAAAAGTTATGTTCTGGGACCAGTAATTCTGCTAAAAATTTGTGAGGCTTTTATATTTCCATAGGACTATGGCTTATAAATGTAAGACTGTGCAGTCTTGATGTCTTCAACAAGAAGAGGAACTGAACTAAACTGTCAGGCCTTCATTCTTATATTTTATTTTCATTTCAAATAGGAAATGAGAGAGACATTAGAGTACATTAGGACAACTTGTTTTTCTTTTCATATGTCCTTAATCAGAGCCGTCTTATTTCTTTAGGCTTTGTTTTTAAAAATTCATATGTCGGTAGTTTTTAACTGTTAATCACCATCATCTACCTATCTATGCTATGCACCTCATTAATTATGTATGTAAAAACTACCGCTCATTCAGAAGGCTTTCAGTATCCCTTATGCTTAACCTCTAAGCCACGGTGATTCTATTAGTTTTCAAAACTTTAAAATGTTCTTGGGTGTAGTATTGCAATGGTAATTCTTCACTGTGGAATGCAATTTGGAAAAACTGCATGAATTACCAACAAAACCTACTTTAATCTGTTGAACAGGAAATACAGACCTCAGTCTGTTGAAGCTGTGTTCATGCTTAAGTTCATGAATTGGAACAGTGAGTCTGTTTTGTGTAAGAATTCAAAAGATGCTATTTTTCCTCAAGTGAAGTTGTGGCAACTGTCATAAAACTTACTCTAGCAATGAGATGCTTTATGGGCTGCAAGTGATCTGTAATCACAGGGAATCTGGCAATTAGTTGTTCCTGTGATGGGAGGTTACCCAAAATGTTTTATGGAGTGAACTATCCATTTAATTGATGTTAAACAACAGTTCTTGATTACTTGATGTAGAAGCTAGTTGTCCTACTCCATCAATTCGAGGAGGTGACCTCTACCTTTTTTTTATATGACCCAAGAAATTAAATATTTTTAACACAGGAAGCTGATTTTGTTGATATAATAATCTTGCTTCATCGATCAACCTGTTGTAAAGCCAGCTGCAATTCTGAAGAATTTTGTGCTGAAAAGAACATAAATATTTGCTCTTGTATGCAGTATTTTTGTACTACAATATATACAGATTAATCTAGTTTTAACATATTGTAGATAATTAGTAGAGAGACCAATTAATGGTAAGTATCAGTCTTTTGACAGTCATTTAAGTTTAGAGATTGAGAAATCAACCCTATAACTTTTTTTGAACTGAGAATTATTTCTATTCTTTTTAAATGCCAGTGCCAACGCATACTGTGGCAAGACATTGTAAATTGTCATACTGCAGGAAGATAAAAGTTATTTTATGATAAACTTTGTCATTGGCTGAGAGTAGTGATCATTCTGAACTGATTTCCATGACGCTAACAGAATCCATCCTTAAGGCCAGTTTGTTACCATACAGAACATAGTATGATTTTGTACTTGCGGTGGTTATAATAGCTTGGATTTTGACTGTTACTCATATATATACGAAGGCAAGTAGTTTGGCCTCTACTCCTTTGTTTACTGTAGCACTGACCAGTTGTGCCAGTGGCTATTTGTGTCAGCAGAATCACAAGTCCTTTTTTAATGAGACACCAAAATATTTGTGTTAGTTATCCATGGATAATAGATGCTTGAAATACTATCATACGTTCCTTGTAAATTTTAAATAAAACATATAGTAAGAAAAGAGTAGATTTTGGAGTAATTTGGCATCTTTTGTGATTAACTGTGAGTCAGAGAACTTTCGAAGTAAAATGTTTTTCACTGTATTGAATGTTTATATTGAATTACTATTGAACTATGTTGATTATATTGAGTATTACTATGAACTATATTGAATGTATTTATAGAAATGGCATCTTGTGCTCTAGCTGTAGTGGACTTATACATTTTCAGAGGTGTGAAGTTTAATGAATAGTGCGTGTCTGTCATTTGGGGGATTTTTCAGATTTGCTATTGCTGGAAGATACGTATAAATGCAGCTGCACTTATTAAAACTACAAATTTGTCCATTCTGTATATAGTTGTACTAAGACAAAAGCTCTCGTTGTTACAAGAAAATATGTAAGGTAGACTTTTGTTCTGATTCTCAATGACAAGTATTTGAGGTACCAAGATTTCAGAAATAAATGCCATCTTAATTTTTTCCATAGGGAGGATAGCACTTTCTCTATGATGGCGTGGCTATGAAGCACTAGCCATGAATGCTGTCTAGTCCTTTCTCTTCACTTACATCTTAGCTGTTCTTTATGCACTTCTTGCTTTGTATAATTTGTTTTCAATTAATAAAAAAAAAAAATATTGGAGTAAAAATGCAATTAATTTTCAAGTCTTAGAGAAAATTCACCACTTTGCCTTTTTTCTGAAAGGCATTTTGTACCATACTCTTTGTATAATTGTCATAAGCAATCCATGTGCCATTGACTGAACTATAAAGGGTATTACTTTCCTTATTTCATTTAATGTGAAATTCTGAAATATGATGCAGTGACTTCAACGGAAGTCATTTTCCAAAATAGCCTGGTGGTGAGAGCACTCTTCTCAGAATTAGTAGATGTATATTTATATCCCTTCAGACAGAAGAGGAAGTTAATCTATGAATGAGGCTGGATGCTTAAAAATATGTCCTGAGACACAAATGGCAATTTAGTTCACCTCCTGTCCTTGCTCTGCCTGGCTGTAGCACAGAGCACTTCCCTGCTAAGTTGCAAGGCCTTTTGCCAATGTTATTGCACATCCATAAATGCTCTGAATAGCCTGCCTGAGGGAAATCACTGCCTGTATCCTGCATACAGCACAGTATAGGCCAACATTATGTGGACAACCAATACAGACTAAGTGCAAGGCTTTGATCTCATCAAGTTTATAGCTGCCATTAGCCATCAGTTATGGCAGGGATTGAAGGTGTCTTCTTTTCGTACAGTAGCCTAGCAGCTGTTGCAGACTGGATTTGGTCTCTAAGAGTATCACAATGTGATACTGAATACAGGCCCTTTTGAGCAGAGTTAACTTCAAACTCTTCCACTAATAGGCTAATACTGTAAAAGAGTAGTTACCACTGCTGTCTTCATACTCCGAAATTACATGCCATGGGAATACATGTAGTTGATGGTAGTTCCCTGGATGCTAAAAAGACAGGAATAGGATCAGAAATTCAGTACCTTGTGTTCTCTTTTGGTCTAACTAGCATGTGATCAGAAAGTGAGGATTGTATCAGTCACAGAATATCCTGAGTTGGAAGAAACCCACAAGGATTGTTGTGTACAACTCCTGGCTCCTCAAAGAACCACTCAAAAACCAAACTACAAGTGTTGTCCAAACACTTCTTGAACTCAGGCAATTTAAGGCTGTGACCTCTGCCCTGGGCAGTCTGTTCCAGTGCCCAGCCACCCTCTGGTGCAGAACCTTTTCTTAATCCCAACCTGATGCTCTACGGGTGCAGCTTTGTGCCATTCCCTCAGGTCCTAGTCAGATCTCACTTGTGATGGGAACGCATCTCGCACATCTGTTTCTTTGCACTGACTGGACAGGACACTTAAATGCCTATTCTAAGACATCCACTGTCAGAGCTACGTACTCAAAAGTCAGACAAAGCAAGGCAGCCAAAATTTAAAAAGATCCTTTTTCCATGATTCTCTCATTTTATGAGTGCTATAATTATTCAGCTGTTGAAATAGAAGAACAGCAATTGCTTTTACTGCATTACTTTTTTTTTTTTACCCATCCAGCCTTCAGCAAATAGTTAATCCATGCCCATATTTCATTCCCAGTTTTGAAGTGTATAGATCTTTGACTTTTATTCAGTAAGTAGTTAATGAGTGCCATAACGTATTCAGAGTGTAAAGGCTACTGCTTTTTCCAGGGTGGACAGCTTGAGAAATGTTGTCTTGTGGGCACTGCTTTGTGCTACTTTTGCATTCATAATATTGCTGTAATCAGTAATGCTGCTAATGCCTGCGGAGCCAAGGGCAGAGCACTGTTCTAGCTTTGGTAATAGCATTATTGGAGCCTGAGACATTTAACCAAGCTACTTCACAATTCTTTTTAACACAGATTGATGCATATAGTTATTGCTGCACTTCATATGATTAAGTATAAAACAATAAAACAAAATAGAGAAAAAATAAATATTACTTTGGAATTCAAGAAAAAACATCTGAACCTTCCAAAACTGTATTGCTGTTAGTCATTTGTGCTTAAATCCATTTGCCTTTATTAAACTTTTGTGACCACTTTAATTAAATTTTAGTTGTGTGTAGTGGGGAAAAAAGATAATTATATTTCCTTACTTTTATTCGTCTGTTACTTTTGCTACTCTTTAGAAAGGGGTACTACTAGATTCATTATGTTTTAATATTTTTTTCTTTGGAAAATATTCTTTTATTTTGTAACTGTGATTTTGATTTTGAAAAAAAACTATTAAGAATCTTCTGGAATATTTACATAGCTGCAAAATAAGCACTGAAAATAATTGAGTTTGTGGCACGTATGTGTGCAGAACTCCTGGAAGACAAACAACAGAGCTGGGGCTGTGAAAAAGAGAATTCCCTGATTCACTCTGTTGCTTCAGAAAGTTTGGGAGATGCTCTTAATTCAGCTTATTAAGCTGTTAAAAGTTGCTTTGCCTCTCTAAATGAATACTTAGGGATACTATTTTATTGTCGAATAAATTCTTAGATTAGATGTTCCAAGCTTCCACAAAGTTCTGTATTCTTTTACTATGGAGAATTTGACTTTTTAATCTTCAGATGCATTAATGTTTCAAGTTTGGATTTTTCAAGTGTGCATGTAATGAATGTATTTATTAAAGGTAAAGTAAGAAGATGTGCAATATTTTACAGCAAGCACCATGGAAACTTTGGATAAATAAAAATTTCAGCAGCATGAAATACTAAAAGTGCATTCTATTACAGGAGAATAGGATACTTTGGAAAGTCATGCCCCAGACTGCATCTGTTGTGCTATAATAAGATTCCTTTGTCCAGCCTGATCTTTAAACTGCCAGGTGATGGAGTCTGTACAACCTGTTGCCTTGGATGCTGTGTCACTTTTTAAAAAAAGAAATATTTATTCTCCAGTGTCGCTTTTCACAGGTACCATCTGTTGTTTAAGCTCCTGTCACTACCTCACTCAATTATTTCTCAGCTGTGCATCTTTGATTCCTGAATGCTCAGCCCTCTCATTGCAGCTTGGAAAGCTGTCCAATACATTGACTATGAACGTGGGGCATGCACCATTCAATTTTTCTAGCTTTTGTTAGGATAATGGGCATGCATCATATTCGCAGATTGTGAACTCATGAAAAGGATAGTGAGGCACGTGTCCTTTCACTTGAATATCTGCTGATGAAAATGTCCGATTACAGTCAAAAAAGTTATGTGGGTTAGAGACGCTCTTGGGAGGATTTCACATCCATAAAATAAATTGGTACTTTGTGATATATGCCGTCTTTCTCTCATATGCTTCATGCAGTTTTAAATGAATTTCCAATTATTTAGTGTGAAGAAATTCCAGTGCATTGTATATAAAAATTAACTTGACAACATCCATGAAAATTTAGGCTTCTCAGATGAATAAATCAATCCAGTGCTGTTTCTCATCAGTGAAGTTGGAATGATTTTTGGCTGCTGAGAATCTCAACAGGGAATGGTTGTAGTAGAGATGTGGGTATGCATGAGCATGAATGTAACACAACAGGAAAAGTGTGCAAAACAAGAACAACATGGGTTACTCATCTAGGTGGTTATAATAATATGAGAATATTTAGTTGCTATAAATTGGAAAATAGAAAATGGCTCTTTCCTTGTCAATGATTTTGTACCTACCTACTGTATGACTCTCTTCACCTTGGAGCTGTGGTGTGCACATTGTTGTAATGGTGTAGCTTAGCTGCTGAGGGCAACAGCAGGGAGAGCTGCTTTGTGGGTGCCGAGTGCTGTAGGTACTCCAGTCGTGGTGTTGTGATACTCTTCTTGATGCCTGTGTGCGGTTTGTGCCATGTGAGAGAGGAAGTTAACGTTCAGAAGTATTTCGTTAATGGTTATGAAGTTCAGGATGTGGACTGTACCCACAGTAAGAGCTGACTCTGCACCTTAGATCACTTGGCAATCCCTTTATGTGCATTGCTGTAGGGTGTTTAGTTTTTCCTCTAAACTTTGCCACATTGTTTCACTGGTGTAACAGTGCCCTGCTCTTTCAAACATCTGAGAAGCAGCTACTTAGAATTGTATTTCCTCTGTGCTGTGTTCCATCATGTTTTAATGCTTTTTTCTCATTCTCCTCCTGAAGGAATGACGGAGATCCTCTGATTTACACAATTTCGTATGATTAAAATGAACACATTGTGGAGGAGGATCCAAATATTAGAATGTATTGCTAGTTTAATTAATACTTTAACAGTCTAATCAAAATACAGTAACCACCTATTTTTATTCCAGTTGTAACAATTGTAATACTACAGTTTCTGTTGGTGCTCATTGGTAATACAATGAAATCAGTAGCTGCATGTATCAGCTCCTATCTTATTTTAATTTCTCACCCTTGTAGTCACCTGTAGTCCTGGGTCAAATACAGTCCTGCACTTAGTGAGTTGTCAGCATTCTTCACCAGGAATTGGTGTTGGGGAGAGGGAATTTTGTCCCTTGTACTGAGTTTGCTCATGGTTATTTTTATTTATTTCAACCTAAATTTTGGTAATGGATTATACTTTATGCTTTGTTTCTTCTTGTAAAGTACTACTTATTTTTGTGAAGGAGAACCACACAAGTGAAGACTAAAGAGGAATTAAGCTTAAAAAGAAATTTGGTGTTAACCAGACAGCTAATATTTGCTCAAAATCTAAGGCCAAGCACCTGTTCCCTCATTAATTCTGCTTGTAGCTAGGAGAAGCTAGATAAGTTACCTGCTCCTAGACCATTTTGGAGCAAAAGTTTCTGAAAATTTATAAGTATATATAATTTGTCTGTTATAATTTGTTTTAATAATTATGTACATATTTTTCAGGAATTGTTAGCAACTATTATATACTGTTCAATGCCACTGCTGTGATTGCACAGAGGGTAAGTGAGCCTGGGGAAGTGGGACAGCTTCTTAATTAGAACCAGTAAAATATCAGCTAAGTCTTCCACTATTCCTGTATGCACTCATGATTTTTCACATGGCACCACTTCATTTTGTTCTCAATGTGTTTTTTCAGCAGCTGGAAAGCTGAAGAGTGAAAAATGGGAGTCTGTATGAATGAGAATGGAGGGACAAACCGAGTAGGAATGTGAAGGGAGCCCTCAAAAGAGTTGTGCTGGATGGAAATGGCATCTGGAGTCAGATCTTTTAAGATTATTGAGCTTTTTGTATTTTGGTTTAAAGACTCTGTCTTACCAGTCTCCGTAACAACTCTCCATCTATTTTTTCTTGCTGTCTTCCTCTTCATCTTCTTCTGCTACCTTATTTGCCTCATGGTTCACACAGGGTGGTCTTGTGGCTGTATCCAGTGCGATCATGATATGCATAAACATATGATATACATTTGAGATGACAGATGTATTATTTGTTAGTTGTATCGGTGTTTCATGATAAAATTAAGAGATGGTGGACCTTGCTAGTGCTTTTTCATAATTTGGACTAAAGGGATTGTATCTGAGAATGTCTTTAGAAGTGTTCCTCTAAGCGTACTTGAAGGCTAGTGTTTGTTAATCACCTAATTCCTATCATGTTCATTATCTGTAAGGTACTGAAAAGTCCTAGGGTTTTCTGAAATTCATTGTGTTTTAATATCTTTTTTTTTAATTTTCATTCTGGCATATATCTGTGTTTAATTCACCCTTCATTTTAATCACAAGTTATTCTGCTAATTTACATTAAGATCCTGTATTTTTTTCGGTCGTGTGTTTCTTCAGAGCTCTTGGTATAGTGAATGATATGCTTCAACAAATAAAGGCAATTTTCATTGAATGTATAAGGAGTATGTGTAGAGATATGCTGATAAACTCTGAATAAATGATTTGTAGTCAGTGAGATGACAGTTCTATATTTCCCAGTGATTTGTATAATGAATTATAAACCTGAGATGATCAAGTTTATAACTTTCCAAGGAATTATGAACATGTTTAAGTTTTAGAATCAGAACCCTAATGCTGTGTCTTGGCATTGAGCCACGTTGAACAGTCAAAATATTTCAGAATATATTTATGTATTTCAGAATACATATACTTGTTATGAAAAATGGCATTAATGCTGGTAAGAAGTATTTATAACATACTATAAAGAATTCATCAGAAGGCAATCAAGACAGATCAGTGGCTGAGGAGTAGTACATAAAAATAGCATTGCAGTCGACTTTAACTTTATCACAATAAACAAGCAAATATCTTTTCAACAAAACGTAGAGCTACTGTCATTAAAAAAAGTAAAACATGCAAAAGCTAAACAAAACTAATTGAACTTGCTGTGTAATTCTAAGAATTAAGAAGAAATTTAAGTGATTGTAGGTATAAATTTCAGGCGCATACTTTATATATGAATGCGTAATAAAAGGTATTAATACATCTATACATACGTGTGTGTGTAAATATATATACACAAATGTAGTGGACTTTAACTTGCTGGCTCAAGATGTGTTCCTTATATATTTCTTTTAAATAGTACTTTGTGACTTTTTATTGTTGACAGAGCAGCCCAGAGAGACTGTGAGATCTCCTTCTCTGGAGATCTTAAAACCCACCTGGATGCTGTTCTGTGTGACCTACTGTTGGGAACCTGCTTTAGCAAGGAGGTTGGACTAGTTGATCTCTAAAATTCTGTTGTTCTGTGATTTTATTCAATAGAAAGTATACTAAAAAATGGCTTTTCTTCCACAGTATAGTTTTGACATGTAAGAAGACAAATGTATATGATAACGTGGTATTTTTTGCAGATGTGTGCTTTTGAAATACTTATTTACCCTCATTCCTTTGAGATGACAGGCACTCTGAGAAATTAAGTTCTAGGACTCATTAGAGATCTTCTATGCCCAGTTTCTGCCAGACAGTGCTGCTAAAATTCCCTTTTCCTCCAGTTCACTGTTCCCTATGTGTTAGCACACAGTAAACTAATAAAATACTGTATCACATAACGGGTTTATTATTCTAAGCCTCGTATGTAGGACCTTGACATTTTTACTCCATTTGAGATGTCCTTGCACTGTACAGTCTAACCTTCTTTACTATCTGCAGTGACATTGGCCTTCAGACATTGCTATTTATCTGTATCAGTGTAATTGCATGCTTTAAGGAAAACACATAACACTTGGAATACCTTGGAAAAATTCTGATTTTTTTCTTAGGATCTCTTAGATTAGAATCCTATGTTACAGTATCTAAATGACTGCAGAATATCAGCCTTTAATGGTGCATCGTACTCTACAGAGTCCAAATGCTTCGCTTTTTGCAGTGTTCAGCAGGGCAGAAAATCATAGGTCATCGTCCTTATTACAATTGAAGCAATTTATTTGGAGCAGTTCAGACAAAGTAACTGTTTTGAGAGTGGTGACAAAGAGCAATTAGGGTCTAAGGTACCTGAACTAGAGTCTGACAATGAGATTGAGACCTATGGACCATCAGGGAGAATGTGGCGCATTGCTCAGTAATGCTGCTCTCCAGGTAGTACTGAAACAGTAATTCCATAAGAACAAGGCTGATAATTGAGTGGTTGGAAAAAGAGTAGTGTTCAAGATCTACCATTTATTGAGGGGCATAGAACAGGAATGTTTTAAAAACATACCTAAATTAAAAGAGAAACAACCAAGGTACAGAAGATAATTCTGTGTAGCTGGACTGGTTTTTGCTGTGATCATATTGGCTTCATTGTGCCTCCTGTCATTACAGAATCTTCCACCACTGTTTAATTAAGGAACTAATATCTGCTGTGAGGTCTTTTTCTTCTTTTTGTGTTACTCATGACTTAATCAATTCTGGGCTATAACAAACATAACACAGTGCAGAATAATTCATTAAAATTAACAGCAATTATGTTTACATTATTTTTTGTAATTTATTCGTGCGTATTGCCTAGCTAATCATTAGATTAGACTATTACAATGTTTACTTGTGCTTCCTCAACTTGTCTTTACAATTATGACCCTAACACAGTTACTATAAATAAATATCTTGCTTTAAACAACATCATCAACAAAAAAAGATCATTACCCTAGGAGCTTATTTTCCAGTTGAATTTTGAAGTCAACGTTAATTTAACCTGAGCATATACTTCTCATCTTTCCTTAGTTCTGTATTAACTTGTGCATAATGAGTGTCTGAATTTATTTGCCTAACAATTGTTATGTAAAGTTACAGGTGTTGTTTAAGGTGACTCTAGGAAAAATATTTGATTTCTTAGCACAAGCATTTCAGAACATTGTGTAATTTACTGAAGGATACTTATTTTTATTTAGGAAGCCTAACTTCCATTGTGTTTGACTTTCTACTGTGACTTCAAAAATTTTAAAAGCGATAAGCATGTTGTAACAGCACAAGGAATGAAGATGTAATTCACCTCAGAATCTCACTTATGCTGTAGTCATGATACCACGTCTCGCTCCAATTTATAGGAGGGAGAAGAGGTTCTTTGATATATGTATACCTGGTGTGAGATTAAGAAGCAATGGTCCAGATGTTAGTCCGACCAGTTTATTACAAATATTAATAAGGGAGATGGGGAAAGGGGAGGATGGACACTATTACAGATTAGGGTGATGGGGAAGGGAAGACAGGCGATAGA
>PPHD01009633.1:2587-20449 GCA_002909625.1 Bambusicola thoracicus | reverse complement strand
TTTTTTTTTTTTTTAATTAAAAAAAATTAAAGCCTCAGATCTTTGCGTGGTCCCACATGAAGCCGCGTTGGCCGCTCCTTGTTCTCTCCGCTCTTCGTTTCGAGGGGAGCAGCCATCTCTTGCAGCTTAATTACGGCTTCTTGCAGGAGTCCCCCTGCTTCCCCGCCTGTACAGCGCTCGTCGCCTGCAGTCTGCTGACTTTTGTTAAATACAGTACGTGGTGTACACCTTCCATCCACCATGCATGCTGCAGACCATGCTGCTCTCCTATTGAATCTAATAATGCGTCTCTACACTCTGTTTTTTTTGCCTTTTTTTTCTTTTTTCTTTTTTTTTCAATAGCTGTCTGCCTCTTGCCTTTGTTTTCTGGTATTAAGAAATAAAGGAGTGGGGAACCTCACTCCTTTTCTTAGATTCCTTGCTCATTATTTAATTGTTTCCCAGCAAAAGCAGATGATAGGTTACCGCTGGTCCAACATTTTGGCACCTTTTCCAGCTCTCACTGCTCAACAGCTGAAAGCAGGGCCAGGCTGTGGGCAGGGGTGAATTTGTGCAGCCCTCCCTTTCTAGAGACCTCTCTGCAGCCCGAGTTCCCCCAGACACCTGGGACAACTCTGAGAGCCCTTCCTGTTTTCCTGCTAATATTGGCACTCCTGGGTGACCGTTTCCCAGTAGCTGAATTCTTTTTCTCCCCTCTACATATAAACCCACAAATGTTGATAGCTTGAGCTTCTGGAAGCAACTCTCAGTCCTCATGAATCTATTTTAATTATAATGGGAGGGCTCTGTTAACTAAAAGTGGAGGAAATAGTAGTGTGAGGATACTCTGAATGCAGCACGAGGATACCAGGGCCAGGCAGCATCATGTAACTCTTTGTGAACGCTGAGCCACAACACATTTTATGTACAGTTTGAGAGGGGTGCTTTCATTTTTCTTCTTTTCCACCACCCACTATTACTGCCTAAAGTCTTTTTTTCTCCCCTCTGTGAAACACCTCGACACCAACCACCCTCTTTACAGCCTGCATTTAAAACCAGCAGCTCGGCAATATCTTCCCCATCTCCAAGCCCATCTCGCTGCCTCGCAGTCTCGTCACATTTGTTTACATCCACTTGCTTCTGCTTCCCAACTTCAGAGCTTTGCTCCCATTTCCTCAGAGCTGCCTCTCCTTCCCCACGCATTCAGGACGGCCCAGGGCCGAGCAGGGCTGGGGTTCACCTCCTCGTATCATGGCTGTTATGGGGCTGCTCTGTGCTGCACGCCTGGCTGAGTTTCCTCCCTCCCAGCTCAGCGCTGGCTCTTTGGCACGGACGCGCTCTGCTCACTTACCCTTTGCTGAGGATTTCCTCTGTGTTAAAGCAGATTTTCTGCCGTTCAGGCCTGTTTTTTTTTCAAAGTCCTCCATCATGGCTGTGAGTTTTGTCACCGAGTTGGTGCTACATGGGTTGCCCCAGTAATGACTTTCAGTTCTCCCGGACTTCTATTTTATTTCACTCCATGTTGGCACCATATGGCAACTATGGCAACTGAATATATATCCCCATCCACTTTCTGACTCGAGCCTGGCCTGTTAAAGGGCTCCATGCTCCGGATAAATGGATCCATCCATGGTTTGGATAAAAATAGTGATTCAAGTAGGACACTGTGGTGACGAAGTTAAAATAACACCCAATCAGGGTTGAAGTGCCCCTTTTCTGAAATAACAAACACACAAAAAAGCAAATATATTTAACAAGGTTAGTGATATGATTTAGCTGGGGAGTATTGGTGATGGTTGGACTGGATGATCTTCTAGGTCTTTTCCAACCTTGATAATTCTGTGATTCTGTGATTCTGTGATTCTGTGATTCACATGGAGCAGACCTGTGGTATATAATGGGGAAAGAGAATTAATTAGTAAAAAAAATACAGCATGTATAAAATCACAGCGTATGGAAGTTATATCAGCAGCACACTTGTGTTTATTTTTGTGCTTGCAAAGCTGGGAGCCCCTCCCAGTTGCCTTAATAGCAGCCTGCTGATAAAGGGCAGAAATAAACGGCTGAGGGAAATACAAGGAAGCATCCCAATGACCCATAGACACGTGCCAGTCGGGACACATCATTTATTTGGGAATTTTCAGAAGGTGTGAGTGGTTCCACTCGCACCCTCTCTGCGAATCCAAATGAAGGTTGCTCATGTGCACAGCTCTGCCAGGACCGGGCCCTACGGCTGTTTCTTCTTACTGAGCAGATACTGAGGGAACTAATTTTTCTGATGATTAATCTCAAACACTGCACCTGCAGTGCCTGTTTTCACTTGAATGAGAAGAGATTGATTTATCTGTCTATCTTTCTGTCTGTCTCATTATACATCTCCCGTAGCATCTCAGGATCTCAAAAAAATGATGACAAACTTATCTTCCCAATAGCCTGATGAGACAGAGAGGTATTATCTCTTCTTGCCAGATGGAGAGACCAAGGCAGGAACGAGAGAAGTACTATGCCTGAGGTTATGGGAGAAGTTGTTGGCAGACCCATGCAATGTGAAGAGCTGTCTGGACCACTGGATCTGTACCATAAATCCTTGAATTGCTTTTGGGATCATCCAGAAAGAATCAGTGAATCCTGCTAATCACATCCCTGTGCCTGCTCCTGGAGTAGCAAACCTTGCACCGGTTCTGCACTCTCAACCTACCATGCTGGCAGCCAACAGGAGCAGTTCCTCTGGATGCATTTTAGGAATAAAAAAATATTGCCATCAGAGATTTGATAGAAAGAAGTTCCTTGACATTTCTTCTCCCAATAACAATGGCCACAGGCTCATCCCTTGTGTGCTCCAGAAGCAGCATGAGACAAACTAAGGTTAGGGACTTCTCCAGTCCCCCTCTAGGATGGGGACACCCTAGGTGTATTCCTATAAAATGCCTGACTCCAAATTGGAGCTTGAAACCACGCTCCCTGTAGGACCCTGCTCTTGTGCCTGACCTGTTGAGATGCAGCTCCAGAGAGGACCTGGTTTCACAGTGGTGCCACCCTGAATCCAAGGCCATTTGATCAGCTCTCCCAGGGCATGGTGGAGGGGATGTTTTTGGTGACATCAGTAAAGGCAGATACAAACCAGAACACCAAGACTCCTTGTAGAGCTGTTCTCCTGATATGGTGGTAGCAGAACTCAGTTCAAGCAGGTGAGACTGTGCCATTGCACTGCTGGCTGGGCTGAAATCCTACAGCTAATGGGCAAACAGTGTTAATTAAATTCCCAGAGCACCATCTTTAATTAACCTCTCTGCTGTCCCTGTGCCTAGAAGCTGTTCCCGCCCAGCACCAGGAAGACCATGTTGCTGATGGCCACCAGCTGACAGAGGTGACATTGAAACTGTCTGGGTGCAGGACCTGGCAGGCCATTTCACTCTCAGTACGAGGGGGTGCCTGCTGAAAGCATTTTTTGGGGTGTACCAGAGAAACTGTCTCACTGCAAGTTAGCTTTTCTGTGCACACCAGCTCCATTGCCTCCAGTAGAGCTATGAACATGGAGGATCTCATTTTCCCTATGTTCCTTAATGTACATCTACAACGTACTACAGCCCTGCATCCAGTACAAATAAATTGGGAAGGTTTAGGATGTATATAAAAAAAAAAATCTTATTGAAAGAGCTGTGAAACATTAGAACAAGCTGCCCAGGGAAGGAGTTGAGCCACCACCCCTGGAGGAATTTAAAAGATGAGTAGATGTGTTGCTTAGATACATGATTTAGTGAGAGACTTGGCAGCTCTAGGATAATGGTTGGACTTGATGATCTTGAGAGGTCTTTTCCAACCTAAATGACTCCATGAAATAATTATGTGTACGTCCCAGGGCAAGAACACAAACACTTGGAGCTATGGCAAGAATGATTAAGCAGCAGGCCTCTGAGACACAGTGCATGCCCACAGCATGGGGCTGTCTGCAGGCTTCCTACAGCCATCATATGTACCCAATGCCCTGGGCAGCCCATTCCATGCCCACCACCCTCTGGGGCAGAGCCTTTCCTTCATTTGTTTTCAACAATTTCAGTGCTGCAAACCTCAGGGCACCCGTTGCTGAATCTGGTGTTGAGTGCAGAACCACGACCTAGCCCTACTTGAGGTACTTATCTTTCCTTTGCCTTAGTCCAGAAGCCTCCATATGGTGGAGAACGTCAGGTTCCAGGACTGGAAATCAGCAGGTATCTTTAGTGTGGTATGCAAAGAAGATCTAGAAGACCTCTGTGTCTCTCCTTTTCCATTGGGTTCCAATATTCCACAAGCTCTGCAGCACTTGGACAGAATGACCAGAATCCAAGACACTCCAGGCAGAGGTCAGTCTTTTTTCATGAGTCCTGCCCTGCTCTCCTTCTGTTTACTCAAGTTTTGACCAGTAAGAGTTGCTGCTCCTGGTGACTTTACCTAAGGCACTTGTCTGTCTTTGTATTAGCTACCCCAAACATGTGTCCTCCTGTGTGTAGTGTATGGCAAGATAGTGGGAGGCTGATGGGTTAATGGAGGTAAGAAATTATCTTATCCAGAAATTCTGGGAGCAAAGATGAAGTTGTTTCTCATTAGAATACCAAATCAAATCATACCAAGTGCTACAACTGGATCTCGTTGTGAGAGTTGTTTCAGGAACTAATTTGGAGCCTATACCTATACTTGGCATAAACATATTCCCTTGCAAAGTTTATATCAGGTGCCAGAACCATTGCTTTTGGCTCTGAGGAAGTAATAAGGAATAGGTATTTGAGACTTAACCCTACATGAATGTAAGTGCTGGATAGCAGTACAGTGATTCATCATGACCCTCAGTGTCAGTCATGGTCTAGACTCCATGTGAGAGAATTGGTGCCAACGTTGCTCTTCCATTACCAGACACCTTTGTCTGACACTTCTCCATCTTAAAGACCCAAGGCTTCTTTTGTAAAAGCACCCACGTCTCCTGGATCTAAAAATGTCTGGGAACAAACTGCTTCTGATATGAATGTTTTCTCTTTTGGCATAGAAGAAGCAGAAGAGTTGGCTGTTGAGTTGGAGGTTTGTGATGTCAAGACTCAGAGGTGCAAAAGAAACAGAACTAAAGCTCAGACATTCCAGCCTTAATGATTTCTGCAAGGTTCTGAAATAGTAAAGACCCCAGGAAACAACTTCCATCCAGAAAGACAGTGTCTGTGAGGGAGCTTGGAGCCTTCTTATCCTGGAGCAGAGCTAAAAGAACTTTCTGTTTTCCTTCATAAAATAGAGATTTTTGCAATTCCTTCCCCTCTGTAGGAAAAAGAAGCAGGAAGGCACTCTCAGAAATAGAAGACTCAAGCTATGTATGCATCAGCTCATTCTTCACCTGAGATGCAGTCCTGAACAGGACCTAAGTTAAAATTTCTGTTGATTTATTCTTAAACTAAGGAAGAAAAGCTCCCAGTATGAGTATGAGTTACCTTCATTTGGAGATAAAGTTTTGCACAGAGAACTCAGTTCTTTATCTGTTCATACACAACCTGGTTTTCTGAGGAATCGCCCACCCTCATCAAGTCTAACCTAATCACTATTTTCTCCCTGAAGCATCTCTTAGAAATGCCTTCAATGGTTGAAAAGGTCTATCAGAATACAGGAGCTTAAATTATTTGAGGTATGTTTAAAAAAAAAACGCTGTATGTCCTGTTGAGGTTATTTTCAGGCTTATGAAAGTCAAATTTATAGCACAGCAAATATCAGTGTTCCTGTAGGATCAACTATTTTAGTCAGAAATACTGGACAATTAATCAGTGAGAAAAACTCTTGAGACTATGTCAAGACATTTGTTTCTTTTCTCTTTCAGGAGCACTTTAAATCAAGAGGAAAGTCAATCAGATCACTGGCATTTTCCTGGTATGGAACAGCTTTCAGTAAGAGGATAATTGGATACTTGCAGCACCTCAGAGAAGAGTCTGGATACCTTCTGGAGGTGTTCCTATAAACCTTAGCCAAATGAGGCCTTTCATACAAACCTGTGGCTTACAGAGAGTCTAAAAACCCTGAAAGAATTGCTAGAAACTGACTTATTTCGAGGATTTGAAGAGCATCTCACATCTCAGAACAACACTAGCTGCTCCAGACCACATTTCAATGCTCTAAGCTACAGACACATTACACCCAAGGCACTACTGATCTCTATCTGGATGCTTTTCTTTAGTTATCTGGGGGGAGGGGGGGGGAAGAAAAAACAAACAAACAAACAAACAAAACCCCCCAAAATAAAAACAAAAGCAAGCAAGCAAGCAAGCAAACAAACAAACAAAAAACAAACCAAAACAAAAAACATTTGCAGGATGAATCTGCCATGAGATCATACTACTTCCTTACAGCTTTCTACTTATGGAAAGTGTCTGGATATTGTTCCCCCCATTGTGTTTCAATACATAGATGACACTCTTCATGATTTCTCACATAGACAAGACCTGTTCTTGACATCTGTGGGGCAGGTAACAGTACTGTCCATCCAAACACCAACTTTTTGCTGCTCAAGTGGTGTAACCATCTGCCTTCTTGACTACAGCCATGAAAAATCAGCTTCCTATCCAGTTAAACACAATTTTTATTAAGAACAGTTGTCATCTAGAACTAAATCCCGTAGCTGTGAAGTATAAAAGAAGCTTTCTGGCTGACTTTCCTTGAACTGTGGCAGCTTAAGCCTTGTTGCCATTGCTGAAGCTCATCAGGAAATCATTTGAAGGGCTCAAAGGTTAAGAATCTGTGTTTTCATCTGGACACAAAGGTGAAAGATCAGATGGCTGATCTCGGCTACTTGTGTTTTGTCTTTTTATCATCATCTTCAAATGAATCACGGAGCTGTTCATTCAGTTTCATGAGGACAGAGCTTTCTTAGACATATCCAAGATTGTTTACAGGCTTTTGGGGGGAGATGAAAGATCTTTCCTGAAGAGAAATGGCCAGAGCTGGTGATACTCTTTGTTATTTCTATCACAGCAGTACTTCTGGGGACCTCTGAAATGAGACTGGTAGGTTTTGTACTAATGTGTAATAAAAAAATTGAACTCTGACTTTATGATCAGAAAAAAGGCAACAGGTGGATAAAAATAAGCAGATTAGGGTAAAAATATTTAAAAAAATGGTGAAAGAATATAAAGACCAACAGGGAAGTAAAGCCCACATAGAAATCGAGGGCTTTGATAGGAGAAACCAAGTCTTTGGTGTAGACCTTGAATGCAAAGTTTTATCATAGAATTACAGAATCATTTGAGTTGGAAGGGACCTTCAAAGGCCATCTATCCAACCCCCTGCAATGAATGGGGACATTACAGCTACACCAGGTAGCTCAGAGCCCCATTCAACCTGATAGCCCCAACCATGGAAAAGTAGAGATAATTATCATAACTGACTATAAGATCAAGGTACGTCTGCATGCTGGTGCCTATGTCTGATTAAATAATGCCATGCAGCAAGTTATGTATCAGACAAGGAATGAGGATGCGTCCCATTGTTGCCAAATTTTGTCACCATGCCTTGTTATTTTAAGCTGTGGGTAAAGATGCTTAGGTACCCCAATGAAGTATTTTGGCGTGTTCACATTGCTCTGATGAAAAGTGCAGGGGAAGACCCCATGAGTCATGAAGCTGACTCATACCCAGAAAATGCCAAAATCTCAGAATTCCTTTTGTGGTCCCACTTGGTTGTACAAGGCAAAACTTTCGAAGACAAAAGAAAATTACCCTGAGAAAAACAGCCCTGAGACTCCAGTGCCACCCCTGTCACCAGCCCCAGGTGGCCAAGACTGCCTCTTCTCACAGACAGGCACGTGGCACAGCCTGAGCCTGCTCCAGGGGGTGAGCCTTAAAGCATCAGGTTGTGCTGCAGTTTACTTAATTATACATGGGAAGCTTCTTTAGGAAAGACAGCATTGCTGTTTGGGGGCTGAGGGCTGGCAATGCCGACCGCGCTGGAATTAAGCCCAGGGGACTGGAAGGAAGGAAGATATTTGAAACTCTAAGATCTACCAAACCTAGAAAGCTCGGTTTTCTATTCTGAAATTCAGTGGTAATGGGGGAATTAGGAGGAAAGATCCCACATGGGGGTATATAGGTAACCAAAGCCTAATCCCAGGCACAGCTCCATCTCCCCTGCCTTTAGCCGTGTAGGCACAAGGCACCTGGAGGCTCACAGGGCTCTCGGGTGCTCTCTTTGCACGCATCACTTTAGACATAAAATCTGCTCATGCTCTGCTTCTTTTGTTGGGTGCAGCTTTGTCTGAGCCTTACGGGATAAGCGCGAGTCTGCTCCTCGGGGACCCGCAGTGGCTGCACAGAGAGGGGACAGCCCCATCCCGGCACCAGGATGGCAGCACAGTGCTCAACAAATGGAAAACAATTGTTACCTACCGAGGTGCATCTCCCGTGGTGGAAGAAGTTAAAACACTCCTGATGAGAACCAGGGCATCCTGAGCTCTCACCTTTAATACGGCAGGGAAGATTTTTTATTTTTACCGTTTGAGAAACACTGCCATATTGCAATCTTTTCTTTCTTCCTTCATTAACGTCTGTGCCACCTCTAGGGTTGTTATAATTCCTCACTGGTTGCTCCTCCAGAATCTGCTTTAAGAAAACTTCAGCTGGTTTTGAATGCGGCTGCGAGGCTAACTAGAAATATAAAATGTCACGGGCATGCTGGATACATATCCCTTCTGCTTCCCCGCCACTAAGCCAGCTTTCATAAAGTTTGAAACTGATATTAATATTTAGCTTTTAACTCACAAGATCCTTCATGGTCTCACCTCTGCTTAATTAGCTGACATTTAGCTCCCTCTATTCCACGGCACACACCTAGGAGTCCTTGGGTACCCGTTTATTAACATTCCCCAAAGTAGATTGGAGCAGGCGGTTACCAGAACCTTTATCAATTGCTCCCGAAGGCTATGGAATTTATTGCTGAATGCCATTAAACCAGCCAGGTCTGTAAATACGTTGAAAGGCACAGAGACACGCGCGCGTTCCAGCACTCCTCGGCAGCTTTAAATGAGCTTTGTGAATTGGTCGCTCTCTTCCTCTTCCTCCTGCAAGCAGCCTTGTTGAGGCGCTCCTACAGAAAGACTCTGCATTAACCTGAGTTGCATTAAGCACAGTTCTGCTGTTAATCAATGCTCTGACAGCACTACGTGCTGCTGCAGCACATGTATGTATGCGTGGAAGGTGTCAGTGTAACAACTCCACCACTTGCTTGCTTGCAAACCTGTCATGCTCTTTGCTTACCGAGAGCCTTCTTCCTTTTCATACTTGGCATGCAGCCTCCGAAATTCCCCGATATACTGGGGTTAGATGTACATTGAGATGTATATTGTGCCCATGGTAGCACAACAAGAGCATCACTGATGCTCCCCACTGCCATCCCCAACCCCAAGTGGCATGGGGGTTCCCCTAGACCCAGAGCTCATCCCCACTGTCAGCACTATAAGCACGGGCAGTGTGCAGAGGCTGACATCATGTGGGATAGCGCACAACTCCAGAACTGCAATGCCAATTACCTACTTAAGCCTCCATAACAAAGTACGCCGTACACGGATGTGTATGCTGTAATTACGAGGTATTCCTCACCGTTCCCGCTGGAAGAGCCATTAATAGTATTTCATTAAAGGCGTATCTGGCTCTCCTCATTTCGGGTAAACTTAATATGCATTAGGAATACCATACAAGTCAATGTTTTGTTCATAAAATTCTAACATGATTGTTCTCTGTGTCAATGAAACAGTGACAAGCAATACGCTTTTTCTAAAAAATGTATTTTGATGAAGCTATCACAGCATGAGCAAATGTCAGACCACAGAGACAAACACAAACAGAAAATACGGCTAGTTAGCGATAAACCTGGGTTTAAGGTTTATTGTAGTAAATAAAACATTGGTCTTTCCCTTTTAGGACCTTGCTTCATCCACTTTCTGCTCCTCAGTGGCCCCAACTCATTCAGCATAGGACAAATTTCAGATGAAATCTGGCACCAGGAAAGCACTCCTTGCTTGGCATATTTGGCAGGAAAGGGGAAATAAAGCATTTTAAACAAAATGCATTAACAGCCATCATGAATGGGGACCCCTTGAATCCCCAAGTCAAGTACAACAGCTCAATACCAAGTCAACACACTGGGCAAGAATCTGGCCCTGCTGTCTTACAAACAACCTTACGTTGCTGTTGTATTGATAAAAGGCTAGACTGTGCCTTTGGTGCCTCTCTGCCATTCTCTGAGCTCATTAGAGCAAAGTGAAATAAACAGGGGAGCAAAGACAGCGGCAGGAGCTGGGAAACGTTTCTTTTACTTCCATATAGGTCTGTGGTGCTCAGCTCTTGGAGGGAGCTGAGGAGACCGGGTGTACGAAGATTACGATAGATGGGATCCCAAGCAGTTCATATCTTGTAGCATACTGTAGCATATCGTATCACATCACTGCATCGTTTACCCATTCTGCTAATTCACAGAAGACAATGTGCACAAATCTTCTTTGAGACGTGCACTCCTCCCTGAATCTTCACAAAGGACCTCATAAAATTTATTCCTCAGTATTTGTTTCAGTGAGGCAGTAATGAAGCAACCCAAACATTACCCTTCACGTTACAGAAAGACTCAATGCACAGTACCTTCAGCACTAGGACATGTGCACTCAACATGGCACCAGGGGACTGGGTGCTCAGTGAAACAACACAGCTAGGTGCTCAGGAGCTCTTTTGTACCATGACTGTGATAAATTCTGAGGGCATATCTAACAAAGTGTAAAGGCTGCACTAAAATTTAAAAAAAACAGATAAAAAAACTCCAACATATCTGTCTGAAATAATTTACCTGTCATTACGGAGAGCATCTAAGGAGAAAAACAAAACTAAGAAGGGACACAATAAATGAGGAACAAAGGGAGAAAGTAAGAGGAAAGAAAAAAGAAAAAAAGAAGAAAAAAAGAAAAAAGGAAAAGGGAAAAAAAGCCCACAATTGCACTCTATTGCTGTCCTGGTTTGTTTGTTTTGATCACTGGATAATGCTTGGTTGCTCTCATGATGCTGCTGTCCTGGATAATCAATTTCCTTTGTTGCTTCTATGAGTCTTTCACGTTGAACAGTAAAAAGATGATCCTAGGGAGAGGGGAAATGTTTTTAAATTTGGAGAAAAAATTGAATTAAAAATAAGGTGATTGAAACATTCTGAAAATTAGCTCGGCTTTGCAATCTGTTTGTGCATTCCCAGCATTTGAGGTACTTGTATGTGGCCTCATTGCATACCTTTTTACAAACAAACTTTTGGTCAAATCTGGCTGTTCTGCCCACTCACAAAATCAACAGATAGCACAGAGTGGAATCCAAAACTTTCAATTCAGTTTTACGTGAAAGTGTGGATCAGAAACATTTTCTCAGGATTTAAATGGAGTCAAATGAAGTTTTAGGTTTTCTACTCTGGGATGAGTTTAATATTAGTAGTGAAGCCCCCACCTCAATGTAAATCGGGCATTCCAGCCCCACACTGTAGCAGGAGTTAAAATATTTAAAGCTAGTTTAAAAGTCAGTGTTCACATATACTTGAGAGATGCTTTGAATCAGAGTAAATGTGAAGATACGGAAGGTGTTCTCACTTTGCATGGCATCGTGACCTGTGGTTCTCAGCCTACAGTTGGTTCAAGTATACAGCAAAACTGGTCTATGGGTAGGAAGGGCCAGAAATAATCCAGGATGGAGAAAATCTTCAGAGTCCACTTGGACGTATTCAACAGTGGCCAACAAGTCCACGTATGATGAACGTAGGGATGCTCTAAATCAGTACTGCCTCGGTGAAGATGTAACAATTCGCGCAGACTGATGGGCAGTGTTCTTGCTTGAAAATTTAATTTTGTAGATATTGTAAAATTCTATATATAAAATTTTCAATGCGTGGCATATGTTAAGAGATTTTAAACTCGTGTTGTGTTTATTCTATCATGCAGCCCATTGTTTTATATTCTTCAGGGGTTACTAAATCTGCAGGAAAGGTGACATAAACCAATGTGGAAAAAATATTTTGGCTACAAATCTTACTTTTCCTCTGAACATTTTACCTGCCCACCACACTGCTTTGCATGATCGTTCCTCACTACCTCCAAGCCCCGCTTCGGAAGTTTCAGTCTTTTCAAACGGTGTTTTTGCAGAGCCTGCAGCCCTTAATCTCACATTTTGCCTTCTGCAGACACAGATACACTCCGAATTGAGCCACAGCTCTGCAGGAATTGGTGAACTCATGTTTTATCCTGATTAATAAATATTTCGGACCAAAAAATCCCACCCCTGTGATGAAAAGGCAGAACTCCTTTCAGAAATATTTTCTTTCTTTCTTTTTTCTTTCTTTCTTTCTTTCTTTCTTTTTTTTTCTTTTTTCTTTTTTTTTGACATTTCTTCAGCAAGAAAGCTCTGATTTAAAAAAGTTATTATTCCAGTCCTGCTCAGGTTCAGTGAATACTTATATTGGGTTCGATAGTACTTTGATATGGAAATCGTAAAGGAATTGCTTGTTTAAAGGAAACTGCACGCGTGCCTTTAAGTTACCTCACCTTTAAAAGGATAAATATTTGGAAAGTTTACCATCCCCATCTCCACAGCAGCAGTATATAATTAGCAGCTCTCAGCTATAAACTCTTTTCTGGGACAGAAGTACACACAAAGTGATCGTCTGCTTAAAGAAACGAATGAACCCAAGGAAATAAGAGGTTCACTGAGAGGGGGCTTCAGATTTAGGGGCTCTCGTTCGCTACAATCAGATGTTGATGCAACCGAGACAAATACCCTAGGGCTAAAAAATCTCGATCACAAAAATAAGGCCGATTGGCCTGTTAAACTTCATATTCTCACCAAAACTCTGCAGATTTCACTCAAAATATTTTAATAAAATGTTGCTTAGAATGAAAAAAAAAAAAAAGATGGGGAAATGTGTGCACATCTATAGACAGCAGTAGAAAATGCAGAAGGTTTTACAGGAAAAAAACAAACAGTAAGTGGTTACATAAGAAAACAAACCTTGTGGTCCTCTTACTTTGCCCTGCAAAATGAGCAGCTGATCCCTTTCGAGCCCTAGGTGAGCAGCAGGCACAAGGGCACCTAAAGAAGGAAGAGTTGTATCTGATTTAGTGGTGTCCCGAGCAGCAGCACCAAGCTACATTCTGTTAACAAAAATACATGTTCTCTAACTAGAAAAATGCAAGTTTTGTTCTGGAGGCAACAGCGTCACTACAAGTGTTCAGTTAAAAATAAAACCGTGTAAAAATGCTTTGCCCAATAAATCAGTGCTGAATGTGAGACATAGCCATGGCACTCCGACATCGAGTCAGGATTTTCTAGACGTACCCTTTGAAATAGAGCAAGACAAATTTTTTTTTTTTGTTTGTTTAAATAAAGAAGTAAATCAATCCATTTTCAACCCCTTTCCTCAAATGTATGGAATATTTCGGAGTTCAACTCTTCACTCAGGGGCACTGACCATAACCATAACCACAACCATAACCATAAACCCACATGAAGTGTCTGTTTTTTCTGCAAAACTCTTAAAACCCTACAAAGTAAGACGAGTTCTCTCTGTGACCAAAAAGGAGCCGCACAGTGCCACAGTCTCACCACCAGAATGTGGCCGAGGAGCCACCAAGGGGTTCCCAACCCCACTGCTGCTGCCCCTTGACTTGGCCATGGCTCATCCCCAAGTACACTGTGACCGTGGAAACATATAACCACGCTACAGACACACAAAGCACCCCTCATCTCTCCCGTGGGGCTCAGGTTAGGGCTCAAATTCATGTTTCTGTGTCATTTTCCCACCATGGTGCTACACTTAAAATCTATTTTTTAAAATAAAACTTGGGATTCTCAAACAAGAAGCCTTACAGCCCAATTGTTTTGTAAGAGCCATCAACATGGAGCCTTCAGACCCTTGTAGGGCTCCCCAAAACCGTCTCCACCAGCTCCTATTTCAGGGCAGGGGTCCCTAGCATAATCTCCCTATGAACTGTTCTTGTGCTGGGCAGCACACTGAGAAAAATGTGACAAAATGTGTAATTCCAGAGTCCTTCGGCCCCTCTAAATCACAGCTTTGCCCCCCATACGCTTCCTTTCTTTTCCATAATCATGCGGATGGCATTAAGGTAAATGGTGACTGGTTTAATGGCAGTTTAATATTCTGCACATACACGTAGCAGACATTTTAGCTGCTTTTAATTGATGTAGCTGTGAGCTTTGTTAAGCTCTCCAGGAGAGTGGTTCTTGCTGGGAATGAGCCTCCTAGAAAGTATCACTTTGCAAAAACACAATAGTTTGGGCGATAATTGTGCAGAAAGAGACTTCTATATTTCCTTGCGGCTGAATGAGAGCGTTTTGTTTCACTTTTGTATAACCCAGCCTTGGGTGCCCAAATCATATTCAAACTTTCCAAACAGCTACATAAAGAAATACACGGGTTGTCACTTGTTGGATAAAATGGGGACTGGAAAATTTTAGTCCAACAGCACATTTTTATAGTTGTGAACACAGTAAAAAATAATAGTAATCAAAAATAAACAAGTAGCAGAAGCGCTGGTGTTACTTAAACAGCTTTAAGACCCCTTCCAACTCAACCTGTTCTACAATTTTATGATTCTGTGATTCTTTCAGCACTCCTGAGCGATGCAATATTAAATTCTTTTCCATGTGTAAATCAGTCAGCCATGGCCTGCACATCAGCACAAGGCTTTGCCGGTGCTTGGCCTCCTATAGGTAGGCCCAATGGCTGGACAGGGCTTGCAGCCACCACGGACAGAGGCACTCAGAGCCAGGACAGCGCCAGGAATGCCATTTAGACTAATTTTAAATAAGGGATGGAAATTTGAGGCGTGAAGGATGAAACAAAGCTCAATTATTACACTGGTCCATGTGGCCTCACGCTTTCTGTCCCAGAAAGAAATGAAAGCAATCTCCTCGAAAATGAACTTTTCGGTATTTGAGCTGAGAAGGAGTGCGGCGGATCTGAAGGTGTGTCTCAGCAGGTGCTGCCTGCCCGTCTGGCATGCAGACTTTTTGCCTGATCAAAGAATACATGACAGAAAACGGATCCCTGCTTGTAAATATCAAACGATTTGATCTTTCTAAAAGACTTTATTGAAGTTTGCTGCTTTTTAATGAAACGCGAAGCATCCACCTACGTCTGCCATACAGAAAGGTCTGAGAGGATGTTAGAATAAAACAAGCACTACCCATGACTTATGGATAAGGGTTTCTCCTCATACATGCATATGGCTTCCAAGGAAACTGTATCCCTCATTATTTTCCTATCGCACAGCATAAAGAGGATTTGATTATGGCAATATTAATAACTCCGCAATGGGCACGAGAAATAAGCCATGCTCACCTACGCAGCCTTTTAAAGCAAATTAAAAGCATCACAAGGAAATGAATACATCATACATCGCTGACTTTTTTTTTTTCCCCTTGCATTATGGTGAAATCCACAGCATCAAAATCTGTGACTGGCCCACCGAGGGGTTTTATCCACGATTCCTGTCGCTTAGTATGATAATTCACCAAAAAAAAGTTTCAGATGGCATTCTGGCTGAGCGCGGGGAGCTCTGAATCAAAGGAACCAATAATTTACAGCCAGGCGATAAGAGCGCGATATTGCTTTCATAGGACGTATTAATGAAAATTGCCATTGTGAAGCAGATAAGGCTTAATAACAGCGCTCTCATTGTGCTCTGTGAGCCGGGCGCACTGTGCGGCGGATGCAGATCTTGGTGCTGGCGCTCAGCCCGACACCACTCCCAGTGCCACCAGAGCCCCAGTTTGCTTTCCCTGGCAAAGCCTGGGCAGGCGTTGCTGCTCCGCCAGGTATCCCTGTTCCCAAGAAAACAGCTCTCCTGCCGCCTTGCTTATCGTGCAATTTAATACTTTTATTTTCACTCCAGGTATCGGTTTAAAAAAATGGCTCTGACTTTTTAGAGCATGGTTATCCTCCAGTATACTGCATTTTGTAAATGGGCAATGGGATGGCATGGGAAGGGAGGTTTAATTTCTTGCCCTTGTTTATTTTTCCTGGGTGTCTTGGTGTTCCTGTTCTGCAAGCACTGCACCACTGAGGGCTTTCACTACTCAATGGCTGTGCATCCATCTGTGCCCATGGCCCAGAGAAGGAATGAAGCTGCTCGTACGAGTGCAGTCTGAAGGAACTGGCCCATGGTATGAGCACAGCCAGAAGGGAACCAGGCTTTAAACCCAAAATGGGACTTCAAATGGGAAAAGAAGCTTTCAAGCAGCATGTTCGTGAAAAATAAATTGTGAAGAAAAAAAAAAAGGAAAAATATTCAGAAAGTGTGATCTGTTAAATCATTATTTGTGCGCATCCTTTGAGAGCGCTTTTGTAGCGTTACCGAAGATGCACAAAAGTGCAAATTGTTCCCCAAAGTAGGAACAGTGTGGTCAAGGGAGAAAGGGGGTCTACCCTGCTCTGCTCACCGACAGATGCAGAAAATGCTCACCCACAGATGGTGAACTCTGCCACACACACATTTGTGTTTCGCCTACAAAGTTTTGCTCCTAGGAACAGTGCGTCCATGTTGGACCGCGTGTCCGCTGCTCGGCATGCAGGGAGCTGCTCCATAAGGACACACAGGACAAATGAGAGACATTTTTAAAACATGAAAACTGTCCTGAAAAGTGTATTTTCTACAGATATGTGCAGATTCCAATGGTAACTTGGTGTCCTTGAAGAGCTTTCCAGCTCTCTGGGCTACACTGTTCCAATAAGCACTACAAATGCTCTGGTGCTTCCAAGTGCTCCAACTCATTTCTATGAGTACTGTCTTGGAGCTTGTTTGTGGGCCACATTTATCACATCACCAACAATGATCACAGCCCTTAAATCCCCCCAAAACACACACCGATTTTTACAGGAATTGATTCTGGGATCAATATGTCCGTGAATATTCTATCACTAAAGGTAGCATATTCTGAAAGGGTAATGCTGCTTCATTTATAGCCTGAAAACACGTTTAGTAGTGTAAGTGATGCGCTTCCAGATTGAGGACTGAACGTAAAAGTTACAAACAAAACCACAACGAAAGACTAAAGCCAAGGGCAACAAACAGTAGAATGAGAGAAGCATTGTAAGGAGCTGAAATTAATTTCTGACAGCGTTCTCCCAGTCTGCCAGCATTTAAAAGAGGCTTTGCTCATCTGGATGCTGCATTTTACAGCCATTTCTCAACCCGTTCTCCCTACAGCTCGGGCAGAGCAGTGCTGAGTGTGAGTCTGCACCACTGTGCTCCTCTGCTCACAGCTCTGCAACATACCAGGAGGATCATCCCCAGCCCTCTGCTGCATTCATCCCTGGCTTTGCAACGACTGCACAGACACACAGGGAGCGACTCTCACACGGCACCAGGAGGTAAAACACACCGTGTTCGCTGCGATGCTAAAATGACACTGCATTAATATGCACGAAAAGAATTAAGAACGGCGGTTAAACCTTCAGAAAGGGCCGCTTCTTAAAAGTCGCGTCGTGTCATTGCTTATTCACAACAGAACTCCTCCGGAGCGCTTTGCTGCACCAAAGCGGTACGCTGGGTTTGGGGGAAAAAAAAAAAAAAAAAAAGAAAGCCACGCTGCAGAGAGAGAGAGCACATGTTACATCAGACACAGTACCTGGTTTTTCACCGCACAGCTTGTCAGCTAGATAGCCTGCCTCTGGGGCGATAAGTGGGGATGGTGCGTCTTCAGGCTCCTCGAGCAGACTTTCGCCCTGCGAGAAGGAGAAAAGGAGGATGCTCACACTGGGGTTGTATTTTCTGTGTGTGTGTTTTTTCTTTTTCTTTTTTTTTGGGGGGGTGGGGGGTGGGGGGGGGAGGGAGAGTGAGGAGCCCAACAG